>RPOG01002261.1:0-35504 GCA_008086565.1 Thalassoma bifasciatum | reverse complement strand
CTCGCTTTCTCTTTTTATAGCCAAACTGCTCATTTGAGTCTCTTTGACGTCACACACACACACACAGGAACACACAAGCACGTACACACATATGTGTACATGCAGAGAAACAGTACTTTGAGCCCAGCACATCTCTTCCTCTTTCCCTCAGTGATTCATATATAATTAGTCAGGGAAGTCTCTGTCTGTTGTTGTCTGTCAAATTCTCAATCTGGCCTCTAGTCTGAAGGCGGTAAATGCTCCAAAGTTTGACACACAGCTCTACAATTACTCCAGCTGGCACTAAAAGGTGTGGCTAATTAAAAATAATGAGCTGTGGATAGTTGGGTGAGTGTATATATAGACTACATTCACAGACACTATGCAGTTTCATCAGCGGGATGCAAGCTGTTATTGTCAGTGAAGGTGGAGATCAGCTGCCTGGATGAGACTCTCTTGTGTATTAAAGGCCATGTAAGGCTTTATGAATGGGTTTAGTCTTCCTCAGAGAGCAGCTTTAGAGCATATTAGATCGTTACTTCACAAGGTTAATCAAATGCCTGCTGCACAGCTCTGAAATTCACATCATAGGGTTTGGATTCAACAGACTGAGCTCAAAAGTCAAACTTCAACTCGTTTTACTGACCTATGTTATGGAAAAATTGGACCATAACTCTCCATCACTGAATGTTTTCTATCTCAGCTGTAACACAAATTATTTTGAACTAATTGGCCCTGTGGGAACTGCGGCATTTTTTTCTTGAACAAATAAAAGTAATGCTGAAAAGATGATCTGCTGTCCAAAATGAAATGCACTCCTTACCAAGAGTCACCTCCTTACAGCAATGGGTGAGACAATGGTGCTCATGGGAAACGGAGTCTACAGGTGTCGCTGTAATCAACACCAAACAAACGCTCCTCACAAAGGAGTTGTGACCATTTTTGCACAGACCTAAACTGAATCTCTTAGTTGAGGGCACAGAACAGGGGTGTGCACATACATTTTAAAGGGCTGGGGCAAATAGTATGTTCTCGCGACTGAGGCCCACAACAACACTGTACAATGTGTCACCGGCAAACACAGTGAAAAAAAACTGCTAACGCTTGTCAGGCCTATAAGTGGTGATTTAACAATAGGAGCTGTACACACGATAAAGGTTCAGAAGCTGTAGAAGAGGTGAGCTGATCATCTGGAGTTTACATTAAAAATGTCTTCACTGATTGCAAAAATAGTACAATACATGCACATTTTTTTGGAAGGCAGTCACCAGATTTAGCAGCACAGGAATAAAACGGTAGGTCGCTTATATTGTTGTTGTTCAGTTTGCGCCAGTGACTGTATAATCAGTGGCACAATGTCCCGCACCCTAGTGGCTGGCTGCAGTATAGGTCAAAATCTCTGTCTCTGATGCATTACAGATGACAGGTGGTAAAACTTTGAAAACTTTATTACATATCCTTACGCTGAGGTGATATGAAGATGTTATTTGGCTGCATTGTGTTCAAGTCCTCTTTTTTCTGAGGAGTTGGTTTCATTAGTTATTAGATGTTAAAAACCAGGTTATAAGTTTCATTTCACAATGATTGACAGCTGCTGTTTGTGAGTAGTTTTTATCGGGAATATAAGGAACTTCAGGAAAGTGAGCCAAAAAGAGATAAGACCTTTGAAAGGATAAGAAATACATATTTTTGTTTGTTTTTTTGTTACCCGGTTTTGTTACCCAAATTCTCTACTGTGCAGACTCTGGCTGCACAATGCTCCAGTAAGGGAGTTCTTTTGGCTCCAAATTCATACAACAGTGAAAGGCAGAGCCACGCTGCCCATTCTTTATACAGTCTTTGGTTTGCACATAGGACAATGAGGGTTAAATGCGCATGCACAGAGCTGAGCATGACATCACTGAAAACACAGGCTTGCCGTTTACATGGCAACGGTGGAAACTGTTTTAGAAAAATTCCACTTTGGAGGCTGTTTTCAAAAGCTTGCATTTTGGGTCGGCTGAAAACGCTGTTACCTTGTAAACAACAGGCTGAAATGCACTAATACTTTTGCAGCCCTCCCTAAAACCATTGTTGTGTAAATGGCTCCTAAAGGGCACAAAGTTGCATGTGTTATGAGGGCACTTTTTGCCACTAAAGAGGGCAGGCTATCATATTTTGACCAGCCAACGGGGGCAGTTTAGGGTGTTTTTTTTTTTATTTTTCCAACCAGGAGGGTTGGCACTTATTGTGCCTATTTTGGTTCTGAATTGGGCACCCAAGTGCATACGTTTTAGCGCAGGTGGGCACATTATGTTTTTTTCACAATTCGGCCAAAGAGGGGTGACAGCTTTTTCTTGAGGGCCCTTTGTCTCAAAGGAGGGCAGTTTAGTGTATTTGAACCACCCAGGAAGGCACTGAAGAACTTATTTTGGCTCCTAGGATGGTGTTTCAATGGGTTTTTCAACAAATAGTTTCATATCCCAAGAAGGTACACCATGATTTTTGACAATGTTTTTGGCCGATGTTTTTTTGTTATTTGTCTAGGGCCCTTGAGCGCATGTTTTTTTCCTCCCAAGAGGGCACTTCATTGCATATCTTAGGGAGCATGTTTGCCAGTGTTGGCTCCTGGAAGGGTAGTGTATTGTGTGTTTTGGCTCCCAACCTGGCTCTTTTAAACAAAGAGAATATTGTCTGGGCTGATGATTTACTGTCCAGCTGCTCACCACAAACATACAGGGACCAAATCTAACTGAAGACAGATTTATGGGTAGATTTGCTAAACAGTAAATCAGTGCTCTGTAAGACAAAGATCTACGGTCACATTGAACAACACAGACTAAGTCCAAAACACATGAATAGTTTAGGAAGCTACAATTTACTGAGAAAGAAAGTGTCGCTGCTTCTGCTTTTTGTGTAATGGGTAACACTCAGGTGCGTTAACAGCAAAATTATTCATAGATAAATAATGAGTCTAAGTACATCAGCGTTGAGTGGTTAGCGCTCTTCTCTCAGCCAGGTGTTTTTCTACCTCTTGTTCTTCCCTGTCTTCAAGTCATTCAGGTCAGGTTTATATACCTGCATGTGTGAACATGAGTGGGAACAGTCGTCTGTTTTTTCTGCCCCCGTCAACTCTTGTTAATAACATGCATCACAAATGAGCCAATCACAAATAGACGCTCTGTGCAGCAGTTCACACCTGAAAATAACATGCATCTGCCCATGTATCTCCAGTGACAACCATCATAACACTAAACCGTTTAAGTGCAAATGAGCAAGACAGAAATAAGCATCTCACAATGGATGTTATCATGTTCCAGCTCATGAAGGTGGTGTTATGGTGACCCCAGTGTAATATAAAAATAAAAAAAGGAAAGATAAGGCGACATGGTGACATTTGTTGTGATGTTTTATTTTCAGCGCTACCCCGATATTTTATTCCTTACCAGATTCTAATTATCAAGACAAGAAACGGCATTAGATTAAGGTTATGAAACACTATGAAATACTTCACCAAAAGCTGCTGTTGTAGAAAGACGATGATCAAATAACCTTGAACACTGCAGCACTGTTTTCTATTTGCTTTGTGTTTTTGGCAGAACAACCCCTTCAGTCACTTTTGCACCTTGATTTAACGCTTAGCCTCAAACTATTTTCCTCTTTTCTATTTTTGACTCCTCTTTCTGCTGTAAACTGAGACCTTCCTAGTTAACAAGCAGAGCCTGAGGTCAGATCAGTGCAGACTCTCCTGTGTTAGTAATGACACAGTTTTGTGTCAGTGAACTAAGCTGACTCCTGGAGAGCAGATGTAGGAATTAGAGAGAAACTAATTACACAGCAGTGTGAGGCGTGTGCACGAGCGCATGTGTGTGAGAGAAATAAACCGAGTGTTTAGTCCATGTTGTGATATGGATGATGGATCTTCCTCTGTGTGCTGATTATGCTCGTGCTGCATGTAAGCTTTGTGTTTGACGGCTCAATGTCCCATCAGAACGCTCTGGAGAGCCAGTTTGGTGGCTGGGACTCAGGAGGCATCGGGGTGGATCCTGACAATGTCCTTCTGTCCTCTTTGGTGGGTGATCAGGTACCTCAGGACGAGTGGGGCGGCTTCGCTCCTCTGGGGAAGGAGGACGACATCCCCTGTCGGAGGATGAGGAGCGGCAGTTACGTGAAGGCCATGGCCGAGGACGACAGTGGAGACTCGGATGGGAGTCCAAAACCCTCCCCAAAGATTCAGGCACGTCGGGCCAGCTACCTGAAAGCCACTCAGCCGTCACTGACTGAGATGACAACTCTACAGTAAGTTTCCATCCTCTGACTCCCTTTATAGACAGCATACTGTAAGCAATTGCTGTTAATTTACAGCAAATTTTCAGAAGTAGTCTACTGTTTTTATGTAAAATGGTTTTATACTGTAGTCAGCAAGGCATTGTAGTCTGGTAAATTTGAAGCAAAAACACAAAGACCCATAACAGCATGCTAAGATTTTAAGTCACAGCAAAATACATTATTTGTTGAAGAGTGGGCGTTTTCTAGAGTCAGATGCAATGTGCAAACCGTGAGTGGGGAGGGCACACGGTGGACATGAGACACTGCTGTACATGGATAAATCACTTGGACGACTAACGCTGTCTACACCCTTTGGTTTTCTATGCTCTGTGGCGTTGACTACGGGTCTGTGCTGTCCACCTCACTCATGGTCACAAGGTAAAATGTGATGTGATGAACAGTAAAATACTGTAAATTTCTGTTACATTAAAAAAACTGTTTATATTACAGTAACATAATGGCAACCCTGCTACCAGTTGTTTACTATTTTGTTCCACACAAAAATGGGTTACAGTGCAGGGTCTCATTCTTTTACTATCCACATTTTTTTCTTTTTTTTTTTTTGTTCTTATTTTTTACTCTTACACTACTTTACTTTTGGGTTGACTGAATTGAACCACTTTGTACCACCACTTAAACTTGGGATGTAGAGAATTATTTTAATTAGTAAATCTATTTATCTTATTCTACACACTAAAGCTTTGAATAATTTTGTAGAAGACAGCAAAAAGTCTGACATACTAGGATGCATGGTTATTGGTTTGTTCTTGACGTTCTGCACTGTGCACAGTCAAACTATGTGAAAACAAACTGGTGCATGTGGAATGGTCACTGGAAATCATCAATCAATCATTTCAGAGATCCAAAATAAATAGTATGTGATTTGTTTCATTTCATTGATAAAAAAAAATACAAGGTGATGCATTGTCATGTGATGCACTTCCTACATTGTACACATAGCAAGAATGAGAGAAGTATATGCCCCTGGTGGGCCTGGAATCTAAATTAAAGTGAATTAAAGTGAGTTAAATGTCCTCATCGGAGCTTTCAGACCTCTGTCAGTCATGAGCTTGAAAAAAACATCTAATGTTTCCCCCCTTTGATGCTCCTGATGTAAAATCACGAGTCAGTGTTATAATTCTGGTCCTCTTCATGCCTTACAACACTGTGAAAACAGAAAAGTCAAGGGAAAAAAAATGTAAAAATAATACATATTTAACTAACATCAATAATTTTAAAACAAAACAAAACTTACTAAAATGTTAAGGTGAAATGAAAACTTACATTTTAGCAGAAAACAAACAAATGAACAAAAAGAAAAAGGTTGTCCCATCAGTGGACCCACAATCGAGTTCTCAATTCTGACTGCATAGAGTGATATGATCAGGATTACTATACATTATAATAAATGCAATGCAAAAAGTAAAAATCAAATTCTGTATTTTGTATATACCAGATTATGGCTTCTGTCTATATGTCATAACAGCCTAGATGGTGAGTGCTGCTTACACTGATGAAGTTCAGATGGTGTGAATACCATATACCTCATATATGTTTAGATGGTGAATATACCATGAACTGTATGTTGTAACAATCTGGAGATTGTGGGTATATCACATTCATCAAAAAGGTCTGGATGGATGGAATATATCAAACATGCCATAACGTTACAGTCTGAATACCACATACACCATTTCAGTCCTGATTGTGTATACCATGTTTGCCCTAACAGTTTGTATACCACATACATACACCACTAGACTGAATGGTGGTGTAGATACTGTGTTCATCATTACAGTTTATATAGTATAGTATAGTATATTATAGTATAGTATAGTATATTATAGTATAGTAAATACCACATACACAGTTACTGTCAGGACTGTATAACATCACAGTTTGGTTTGTGAACATACCACTGCACCATTAGAGTCCAAAAGTGTAGCCCACACACACCATCACAGTCAGAAATACCTGATTATTTTGAAGATCGTCTCCCAAGAATCACATGAGGAACAATTTCTCAGTTCAATATTTATTCAGGTCCCAGGTAAAGTTTACAGCACTGGTGTCTCTCTCAAGAGTGAGCCCTGATATCTGAGTATATTGCACTTTTAAAACAGTCATTGGATACACCTGTACAGAGGTTGAGTTTACCTCAACAAGTGTATTCGATTGTCCATCAGCACAGCTGTATATGTAAGTGTGTATGTGTATGTGTGTATACTACTTATGGTGTTACAGTTTGGTTGGTGTATAGTACATGTGCTGTTACAGTCTTGATGTTGTATTTACCATGTGAGTCATTAAAGTCTAGACAGTCTAGGATCAACAAAAGAAAGAAGACTCTTCGGAAACAGTCTGTGAAACTCACAGCTGAGTTTCATCCTTTCCTTTTCAGGTTCAAATTAAGAGCTGGAGTTGTTCACAAAGCTCTGCAGGGCTGATTAAGGTGATATGAATATGATTATAATATCTGTGTAGACAAGTCTATTATAATAAACTGCACATTTGGCATCTTATGAAGAGGTGTTACAATGTGAAGGAGCCTGCTGTAGGAAACTGTTTTTGTCTTCACATCACTGTGAGTGGCACAGACTTACTGGACTGAAGTTTCACTCATACCACCAACTGATGACATAACGCTGTAATCATCCCAGAATATATGTTTTTAATTTTTTAAGGTTACTTAAAAAAAAGAGCACAAATGATGTAACAAAGTAACACCATGTGGAGGAAGTCCTTGTGAGGCTGCTAAAGGTAGGCTGGGTGAGACTGTCCTCGGAGAGAGGTGTAATCTACAGTCTGATCGACAGCAGGAAGCCAGAAATATCAGCTTTGTATAATTAAGCTTTCACAGCCTTCAGAATAGGAGAGTAATTACAGCCAGTCTCTGAGGGAGTCAGACCGCTGCTCTGCCTTTCCCGTCTCTTCTTTCTCTGCTCACAGCTCCATACGCACACAGCCACAGCCGCTACTTGTCTCCTCATGAATGGACCGACTGCCTCAGGGGCTCATTAGCATGTAAATAGCTAAGGATGGATATACCATTATATTTAGGGATATTCATTCATTATTCAGTTTAATTTATTCAGAAATGTTTACTGTTTGTCGAACAAAAATGTGTAGTCTCCAAAATTTCAGTTTGATTGTATTACTTTTTATATGACAAATAAACTTTCTGGTATAGTTCAATGTTCATTCAGTCATTTATTCATATAATTGATTTAACAGTGGAGGTGCACACAGCAGCAACATGCCTCTTTAACCCAAGTTAACCTAAGGATAAGGTGTCTCACTTATTTGTCTAACTATAATTTTGTAAGTCTGTGAGAGAATTTAGAGTTAGATTTTAGGGCTCTTTTATAAAAGCTCCAGATCCTCTATGTTTTCAATGGAGTTCAGTTAACTTTTAATATGTTCAACAGCAGTTTGGGTGAGTGAAAACACAAACTATTTCAGCACTGGCTGGTTATTGTCCAACTCTTTAGAAAAAAAACAAACCCATACACTAATCCAGCATATTTATATCACTTGGAAAACAGAGATAAGAACTGTTGGGGACTCAAATGCTTAAAGAGCATCTGCTACACGATTTCAGTCACTTAAACAGCCCAGCCTCACCAGAACGCTAAGTTGGTGATGTCTAAATATACTAACTTGCAAAAATACCTCTTTATATCCAGAATACTTGGATTAAAGTGTCCTGCTATGAAAGGCATTAACTGATCAGCAGTCTTTGTGTCTAAAACACTGGAGTTGTTTACATCAGTCTATACACACCAACCATGTCAGGATGAGAAGGATACAGAAACACGATCACTCACTGTTTACTTCAGCTTTTGATGAACTGTTCATTTAAAGAACTGAAGCACAGCCTCCAACCAGGGGTGTTTCAGAGTTTGGAAGGGCCAGGAGACAAGGTCAAAAAAAAAGAAATTAAAAAAAGGAAAAGAAAAGAAAAGATGGACTTTAAAAAGGCTTTGAGGATAATCTGATTGAGGTGGACTGAAGCTCCCCCATCTGGCTGGAGGACTCCTGCAAACTGTCATGATGAAATGACAAGTATTTGTTTTGAAGGATGAATGGAGATTGAATCTTTTTAACACTACTTTTTATCCGTTTCCCGCTTGTCACTCCCCACTCTCTCCCCCTTTCCTACTCCTATCATATCCACTGTCCTCCTCTATCCGTTAAAGGTATGAAAAGTCAAAAAAATATCTTTAAAAAAATATGTTGGTGACTTACCAGAGAGTACAAGATGGTTACAAACAGTGATTGATCTGTGAAATATCCACGCTTTCAAGTGGGAAAGTTGAGCAAAAACCTCCATAGACAGTTTAGAATAATAAACAGGTTATAGTTTACTGCAGAAGAGGCTCTGTCGGTGTTACAATCAGCTTGAAAAGGATAATTTTCAGGTTGAATGAGACAAACAGCTGGCTCACTGAACCCACAGATAGACTTGTTTGTAACCGTACATGTCTGTCCCCTGTGTCTCTCAGGATTTCCACGGAGCACTCCCCCAAGCTGCAGATCAGGAGCCACAGTTACCTCCGTGCGGTGAGTGAGGTTTCAATCAATAGAAGCCTGGATACCCTGGACCCCAAAACCCTCCTCGATCCCAAATCGCTGCTGTCCTCACCCCAATACCGCTCACGCAATGAAAGCTACATGCGGGCAATGAGCACCATCAGCCAGGTTGGTTGTCAGCACTGCTGCCGTCATATTCACAGGGTCACTCAGCAGAGATATATACAACACAGATGTGTACTTTTGTTGAACTTAGTCTGTGTTTAGAAGTCAGAGCAGCCTGAAAACACTGGCCTGCAACTTGTAGACGTCAAACACATTGAACTAAAACCGCAGTAATGACTGAAGTGAGAGTTGAGAGGTGGGGAGGGAGGGGGCAACAAATGAATCCAAACCAAAACAAACTTCACAAGAAGAGAATTGATCAAGAATGACGTTTATCTTCATCAAATCAAAAATGAATCTGCTGAGCTCACAACATAATCCAAACACTTTTCCAAATGGGTAATTCTGATCCTCTTGATATGAAGTTTGTACTAAGAGCAAAGCCAAGGCCAGCTCTTAAAGTCAGGAACAAGAAAATTAATGTCTCATTATAACAGGCAATGATTGCTACTCATACAAGGTATGTCGCCTTGAATTTTTTCTCATCACGCATTAGATCAGAAAGTATTCCTGTCAACATCTTTGTGACTTTGCGGCATTTTTGTCAAAGTGCAGTCAGGATATAAGAAGCTAGAAGTCTCTGATTTAAACCAGCTGCTTATTAGTTATTAGTGATAACACAAATTGTCAGATGAGTCTTTTGAAATCTTGAGTCTTTTCATATTTCAAATATTTTTACTTAATAAATCAGAGCAGGACAAATCACTCATCATGTAATGAATTAATGATTTCTTTTTGGTGAAAAAAATACCTGATTGAACACTGAGAATTAATACAGTTTTACATATCTTTAAATGTGAACGTTAAGATTTTGCTTTTAATAATTTCTGTTTGAAAGCTGAGTAATGCGGAATTTCGGTGAAGGCAGGTTCATTGTAGCATTCATTGAGAGGATAATTTATCAGTAAAGAATTCTGGGATTTTATCTAATTGTGACGTTTATTTCACAAGTGGGATTTTAAGTTAATTTTTTTTCTCTCATCAAGGCCAATCTCTCTCCCTCTCATCCTTTTCCAAACTGACAACACTGAGCTTTAATATTGTAATACAAAAACATACAAAAGCCAATGAATTAATGATCGATAAATCAATAGTAAAGAATTAAATTGATCATGGAGAATTTAGTTGATTTGATGTTGGCATGTAATAAAGAGATGGAAAGTCTTGATCTGCACTGCATCACAATATCTACGGTCACGACACTGTGAGTGGATTTCACAAACGCATTGAGAAATCTCACCCAGGCGAATCAACTCAGACAGGGAGGGACAGGAAAAACAAAAGAAGTACAACTCCAGCAGCACAATGCTTTATCTCAATTTGCCAGAAATAAAAAGAAATGTATAAAACTGCAGGGAGCAAAGGTAAGTGTGGTGTGGGACTATTTCAGTTTAGAGAACAACATTGCTCACTGTAAACACTGTCATCCTGTATACAAGTATACAAGTATTCAAGTATATAATTATACAAGTATACAAGTATCCAAGTTTACAGGTAAACAAGTTTACAAGTTTATAAGTATTTACCACTTGAGCAATGTGTGGAGAAAATTATGCTAGGTACTATATGCAGCTTAGTTGAGAAGTACATGCTGCCCACAAATACCTTTGAGGGGAAAGGCTTTGGTGATCTCATTAATTTGCTGAAGACAGCGAAAAGCAAAAAGCATTCTGTCCTGACACACCTTTGTCGGGCACAGTGAAACGCATAACAACTAACTAAAGGTGACGAAGCATTCAGAAAATTGAAAAAAAAAATAATAATAATGATAATATGGAGAAACACAACACTCTGTTATCTATTTTATATCATTCCTCATGATGCTGTAATTCATTGCTACCAGTTTAAGACAGAGAAATGTTAAAAGTTTTCGTCTTTTAGACTCCAGATTATGTTAAAACAGAATTAAAAAATACTGAACTCCCTCCTCAAAAGGCTCCTCGACTTTAGCTATGAAGAAAATCATCTTCTGTAAGCTTTATTTATAGCACATGAAACAATGCTGTGCCCAAACTGCCTTCATTAACCTCAACCCT
Source organism: Thalassoma bifasciatum (assembly GCA_008086565.1). NCBI lineage: Eukaryota > Metazoa > Chordata > Actinopteri > Labriformes > Labridae > Thalassoma > Thalassoma bifasciatum. Next base: position 24,483 of record RPOG01002261.1, on the reverse strand, counting down.
CCTTGAACCTTCATGATCCATCCTGAACCCGCCTCCCACAAACTGATCAAAATGCATCATTAAATCCTCTGTTGATGGTTGAAACGCCCCTTTCTGCATGGATCTAAATCCCCTTGAAATCCTTGTGACAGTGTGGGTTTGTCTTGCTGTTGGGAACCAGAAAATCATTATTGTTTATATTATTAGAATTATTTTAGATTTGACATAATCTGTGCACCACAAGCTTGTCAGTTATCTATCATAAAAGTTATAATGAAAAAAAATACTCGTGAATATCAGTCTGAATTTAGATTTTATTAATTATTATTACATTTATGATCAACTCTTTTGTTTTGCATGTTTCACGACAATACAATAAGAGACAAAAAGGATTGAAAACAAATCTCCAACAGTAGCAACATTGTCAATACAAAACAGGACAGGATAAATACATAACAAAAACAAACATGACAAGCCCCAATTATAATTACAATTAAATCACATACTGGAATAAAGTAGGACTATTTAACAAAAGAAGAAAAAAGTACAAGTAAAAATAAGATAACCAATTTTTTAATTGTACTGCATGGGAATGTTAAGTTATCTACCTTTCATAGAAAGTTGTGACTTCCTGAAATGTCCTAAAATTTCATTCTTACAGGGAGCTACTCGCCTACATCCCAGACCAAGATGTATAAATCCTGAATGGTTAATTGTTTTTCAGGCAAAAGATAGATGTAAAAATTGCTGTTTAGCTGCTAGGGTCCTGTCGCAACATTTATATATTTTCCCATTTAGCCCTGAATAGGTTTAGTCCATCCTGTATGATAGTTCTTGAAAGGCTGCGACCTTAATTTAGAGTCTTAATTTTTGATATTTGAAATAAAATCTCTTCACTTGAACTCACAAACAGTCCGTACCAAAAGCTCAGCTTAAAGACTTATTTAATGAAGCCTGGAGATTAGGAAGTAGACTGTTCCAAATGTAGAACCAAAGGTTTGGACCAGAACAAGCCCAGGTTTGTTGGTTGTATCATCCTGTCCCCCAGCACCCAGCCTCCTCACTGTCCCCCCTCTCTCTGCCTCCCCCTCTGATGTTTTCACCTGTGCTCTTCCAGCTGAGCGAGCTGGAGGTGAACGGGCAGATCGAGCAGGTGTGTGAGCAGGTCTACAGCGCTCTGCAGTCCCAGGCCATGGAGGCCGCCATGGACAGCATGGACACCATGGACACCCTGCCTATGCCTGGGTGCTTCCGGATGAGGAGCCACAGCTACGTGAGGGCGATCGATCAGGGCTGTTCTGGAGACGAGGAAGGGGAGGGAGGGAGGCCGCTGCTCCTGCTCCCCTCCTCCCCTCCGCGCACGACTGCTACCACCGTCAGAACCATCCAGAGTAGCACAGGTCAGGCTACACACCTCTTCATGTTTCTGGTTCTTTACTGTTGAAGAGTTCACTCAGACTGCTCACAGTTTACTGCTTTCAAATATGTACTGCAGCATCTGCTGCTGCATCATTTTTTGGGGGGTGGGGGGGTTCATGCACTGCTGAGATGAGAACATGCCAGAGAGGATGCCGCAGGGGGATTTGCTGCTCTGTGGAGTGTCGGCGCTGTGGTATGAGGATTGTGTTCTTTTCAAAGTGCTCACTGCTGATGACCTACATTCACTGCTCCTCTGGGGATCCTTATATGATTAACCATGAGGATATATGGGAGCACACACAGGCTTATACATATACATGTGTATATATGTAATTCATTCACGCACGTTGTGATCACACAGCAGAGGAGATATTAGTTCAACATGAGCACTGGGAGATATTAATGCAACCTCAGAAGAAGAGATTTGTCCCAGTCCTGCTTCTAAAATAGAGAGGTGGTGTGTGCAGGAGTGTTGTAACTATTCAGAAGAGCCGGCTCCTAATTTTTGTCCTCTAGTTGTTAGTTGTTCTTCTTTGGGCATAACTTTGTTTGACTGACAGCATTGCAGCCATGCAGCCATGCATCTGAGAGAATCTTGTCATAAACAGGGCGGACACCCACTAAAAGGAGAAACTGTAGCAGCCAATCCAAGCTGAAGGACCTCATTTTCTGAATGCCAACCTGCACTTGGGTTTGAACACAGAATTTTGCTCTGGTCCTGTTTTGTGGTTTTGTATGCCATCCTATGCAGCAGTTCATTTGAATGACTGGATGAATGAAAATGTTTATTTTGTAAAATGTAAAAGAATAACACTTGACAAACAGAGAGAAACAATGAAACTTTGCAATTAAAGCAAAGCAAAACAAAACAAAAGTAACTTTTAAATCACTGATTCACCTTCTTTTTCATTTTCAAAAAGGAGTGGAAAGAAGTAAAACATAAATTTCCACCCCCTCTCCAGTGTCAATTAATGACGGTCGAGTTATATTTACACACATCCATTCATACACATGCATATACACAAATTTACACATAAATACATATATACACACATAAACATATACATATGCATAGGCCTACCCACACTGTGTTGTCACCAATTATCGACACTGCACAATGCATATAAGCCCCTTCAACTCCTGAAATATGTCACCAATAGATCTGACCTATACTCAGTAATAACACTGAATGTATGCAAATACACTCACACACATTCCCACACACACCAGTGATCTTTGTATACAAATATATGTGTACACAGCATACCTAAATACATGTATATATATATTCACACATACACACAAACAACCCCATTGAACAACAGACAGCTTTATCGATCAGAACCTCAAACTTACTTGCCCTCACACAGTGATTTTCAAATTTGTTAATTGTGCAAAAAAAAAAAAAAAGTTTGACTTAATTATTATAAAAAGAAAGAATGCATGCTTTTGTAACAGAGTAAATGAGGCTCCTTATTTAAACACTAAATGCTGAATGAATAATTTCCAGCTTAGGCTAAAACAGAAGGCTACAACTAATACTACATTAGGAGCTGTTTGGGAGCCAAAAGAACCAGCTCTCTGAAAACAGACTAACTTCCCATCACTAATCTAAAAGATTGCCTCAGGACTTTCTCATTTATATTCACCAGAGGCCCAGTGAGGACTTTATAAGTGATGTTAATACAGTCTCTCTCATGCTCATAATCTAAGATCTAAAATGGAATCACCAGCACCAAAGCTGGTTATTTCTAAACGGTGCTACTCAGTATCTGTGGTTAGGTTGGATTCATTTATGGCACAGAGACTGAATTAAATGATGCCATGCTGGCCTATAAAGTTCAGCTGTGAGAAGAGGAATCTGTCCTTTTTCTCCGTTAAAAAGGCTTTCTTGGGTTGGTCCGCCTAAAAGCAAAAGGATATCAGAGCAGAAGAAAGCTAAGCAGGAGAGTGATAGAGTACAGGTAAAAACACAGGTTAAGCTGTTTGTGAGAATTAAGGAGACAGTGAGGACTTTCTGAGTGATCTTGAAAAAGTTCCATATCTACAACCCCGATCCCAATGAAGTTGGGACGTTGTGTAATATGTAAATAAAAACAGAATACAATGATTTGCAAATCCTTTTCAACCTATATTCAGTTGAATACACACAAAAAATATATTCAATCAATCAAACTGACAAAATTTATTGTTTTTTTTGCAAATATTGTCTCATTTTGAAATGGCCTAACAACTTTTCCTGGGATGCTTGTTGCTTTGCATGAACAAAGAAAGGAACATTAAGTCCTCACACCACCTTTAGGGTTGTAACATACAGGGTGCAACAGCGTAAAACAAAACACACAAACATTACTTTTTTCTATTGCAACCAGGAGGAAATGTAATCAACCAATCAGCTTTTAGAATGAAGATAATTTATTATGTAATAATTTGACTTTGTACACCACAGCTTCAGAGGAACATGGTGCACGACACTTTTAAAAAAGATTTCGTACTTTGTTTTAGACTGATAAATTATTAAGTTAATCTCCTTTATGTGGGGAAAGTACATCTGTTTATATGAACTCCATCTAAAACATAAAGACTAACTTCCTTTAACTAGCCTCAACTGATACAGAAAGTTTTTTGACATTTTTTTTACCAACATCAGTGTGCAACTTGACTGATCCATGAGGTGAGTAGCAGTAAATGATGAGAGGGTCTGTGGTGGCTGATGGGAAAGAAAGAAGAGACTGAGGATACACGAGAGGCTGAGCTTGATTCGAACAATGACGGAAGAGAAAATACTTTTGGAGGCTTCAGTGATAAGCTGCTAAATAAAAGAGGTTAACGTGCGTAGAAACAGAGCAGGCTGATGAGCCGCTTTATGCTGAATTAATCACCCCCCCACACACACATCCCGCTCTCCCATCAGCTCTCTAAGAGTGCCGCATTCTGCCGCTGAGGGCACACTTGACATCAACCATATAACTTTCCCACAAAGAAAAGACTGAGAGGTTAGCCTTCACGCAGTGCTCTCTGAAAAAGGCTCTCTGTGATGCTTTCTCTAAGTGATGTTTGACCTTTGTTTAATCTGCTGCTGTGAAACTATGAATAGGAGACTGAATATTGCCACATTGCTGACAAAGCTGATTCAAGTTTTCTAGTAATTTTGAAAAAATGTTCTCTTTTGTTCACGTCCACTCAGTAACAGAGAATAGTACCCAAAAACCCTCACACAATAAAGCGTGGACTTGAAACTAAGCTCTGTTGTAAACATTGAAAATAGAAAGTTTGGCTGTTTAAGTCAGACCTGATCATCACACCAGCATTTATTCAGTGTCATCTCTGTCCCATACTGTCACACTGATGCTGCAGAAACAGCAGCACAACCTGCTGATGGACCAGGACAAAAGAGGAGAAGAGTGCACATTGGGTGAAATAAGCCAAGTGATAAGAAAGATGAGTGGTGTACATGTGGGTGTGTGAACGTGGTGTAGTGAGAGGTAGAGAATGCAAGTCCCACTGAAGACATGGTGCTGGTCGGTTTCGATTGATATATAAGCTGTTTGCAAACAGTCAGCAGCTTTCAAACACACAAACATTTTAACAACACCTAAATGTTAAATAAAAGTGCAGCTTCCTCATTTTGGAGACATGAGACGAAGATGTAGGCCCCGTTTACATGACAATGTTTCACTCTAAAAGCAGAGAGCCTGAAAACGCTGAAGTTTGCATTCTAGGCCTGTAGTTGTAACTGTAAGAGCCGTTTACACAACGACAAGACTGAAGTAGAGGTGAGCTGTTGTAACTGTTGATTTTGTTGTCTGGTTTGCTCATCAAGATGTAATGTGCACACATGAAGTGGAGTGTAATGTCAGCATTTCCACTGAAAACTCTGGCTTGCTGTTTACAACGCAACAGTGAAATAAGGCCCAACCTCCCTGTCCTGTTGGTTCAGTTAGTACCCATCACTGACATACAAGAGAGAGGGAGGGTGAGCTTTGATGACTCTTACAGTCTAGAGCAGTGGTTCCCAAACTTTATTTGCAGCACCCCCCCTTTCGTAGATGAAGTTATTTACAGGACCCCCCCTGCTATTCTCTTCCAGCCACATGCTCTAGAATGAACGCACACTTAGATGCCTGCTTTGGTTGCAAACATGAAAAGGCCTAATTCATATGAAATACTGTCACAAATAATTTATACACAACTTGAGCTCCACTTTGTGAAATCTTTCAGAAAGTAGCAAAAATCATTCAAAATTTGCTAGATGTAGCTGTGACCTGTCAGCCCAGAGTACTGCCTCTTAAAGACACCTCATCACTGAACCTCTCCTTCACTCAAACTCATATTCCATTAGTGGGGCTGACTGCAGCCATGTTCACTTTCGACATTGAATGAATTTGTCAAAGGGAAACATTTACCATCCATGAATCTCTGCTACTAAGTTATGCCATGCCCTTCTCTTTTTGAAATAAATAAAAATAACTGATCGCAAGAAAAATATTGTTAATCTATTATCAAATTATTAAACGCAACATTACTTTTGTGTTTCACCCAAAAACTTTTGTCGTGTAAGTGGTCTGAGCTGCAATTGATGACGAAAAGAGAACAAAGTTGTTTATAGAGCGATGCAGTTAACTTCATCCAGCAAGAGGTTCTTCACTGCCTTTGCTAACTCTGTTGAGCGTGGTCATAAAGGAGTGACTCCCGTTGCCACCCATAGGGGCTTAGTGAACAGCAGATGCTCCCAAGTTCAACTCATAGCTGGTGTGGGATGTGTTTCCATAGCAACGTGTGTCCATGAGTTTGTGAACTGGAGAGTTTCATGTTGGGTCTTTACCCGTAACGTTTGTGTAAATCTTCTGCCTGACTTCTCTCCAGCGATGGCCACTTCCTGGCTGCAGCTGAAGTTTGCAGAGCAGCTGTCATTGATCTGACTTTGATGCTGGAAGTCCTGCAGGCCAGTTGAGCTGATGGCGTTCAGCCAGGGTGGAGATAAATGTTTGTGAGCGCTGAAGAGGCCAGCAGGTGCAGCTGTTACTGACACCCACCGTACAAGGTCATACCCAAAACTGTGGAGGGAGAAAGTTTGTTATCAGTTAAAGTGATTAAGTGCTTCATCAGATGTGAGGTCGCCAAGTTTATTCCATCTCGTCTTTGTCAGTTAAAAGTTACAAGGCTGAGACGAGATTGGTATTGAAGTTGATGAGGAGGGAGGGTACAATCACCTGTACAGATGGTTTAAGGATGGCAGGTTTGGGGAGATGGAGTAAATCTTTAAGAGAGCAGAGAGAGATAGAGAGAGAGAGAGAGAGCAGCGGAGCACTTTCTCACCGTTTGTGTCAGTCAGAGGAGCTGACATCAGAGAGCAAGAGGCTAAATATCCATGGTTCAAAGGAGGCCCCTCTGAACCTCAAACATTCTGCTGATCCATCAGAAACCGAGTGATGAGGTGCCCTGACCCTGTCCGAGAGCTACCGGAACATTCTGCTGAAACACTCAAATACAGCGAGCCAGCTGTGTCTGGAGACAAGCAGAGGAGCGGAGAGAAGGAGTAGGAAGACTACGCTCTCTGCTAATCTACCTCCCTCCATCAGGGTTTATTCTTAGAGCACGTCCAGGCTTCAGGCAGCCCTACAGCCTACACTGAGACTCTGGTTTTAAGTCAAAGTAGTACACAAGGTAGATGTGAGCACTAACAGGGCGAAGGAGGGAGGGAACATGTAACAACAGCTCTTCCAACATTTAGCTGATAAATATTATTCAACTCATCTGCATATGTGAATATTTGAGTAGATATGTGACGGCTGACTGACAGAGTGTGATAAGGAGAGAAGGTTTTCTCATGATGCTGTGTTCCCAAACATCACAAACAGCATAGACAGGAGGATCTGTGATGTATCGGCAAATTTAATGCACTATGAGTAACTCTCTTAAGTCTGGAAAAGAGTGTTTTTCCAGTTAATAGACTCCATTTCCCATGAGCGCCAGCAACCTCTGTTGTGAGAACATGACTCTTACCAAGATCAGAGTTTGTTTTGAAGAGCAGATCTTTTTTAACACTACTTCCCTTTGTTCAAGGCAACTTTTCCCAGGATACAAACGAAAGACCGTAAAAAATGTACATGTAGTTTGAAAGGTGTCAACAATCAAACTTTGTAAACAGTTTGTGGTTTCGTGTCCAGAAGGGGAACAGACTGTCTGTTTAGTGTTACCCACAGCCCGGTGCTCTGTGACATTAGTGAATCCTTGTTGTGTCCTACCAGTGCTCATCTACCAACTCTAACCTCACCAAGCAGAGCAAACGTAACCTGGCTCTTCACTCTCAGGTTTGAACGGACCACTGACAGATAATCATGTTTTCACAAGCCATTGGGGTAGTTGAGTGTGCTTTTGCCGACCAAAGGGTAGTTTGGTGCATGTTTTGGCNATTTTGTCTCCGTAGATCCACGGACCAGCCAGTCAGCATGTCAACAACAGCACCATGACAGTCAGCACCCCTGTACCCGCTCTCCTGCACAGGGCGCCGGTTGTTGAAATCCACCGGGACGACTACAGGAAAGAAGCTTTCAGGAAGGGCAAATGTCTCTCCATAGGCATTCAGGTACTTATGAGACTGAGGTGGGGGGGGGGGGGGGGGGGGGGGGGGGGGGGGGGGGGGGGGGGCACAGAGGAGCAGGCTGGAGGATAGACCTGATGTCCTCCAGTAACTTACACATTCAGAAAAAGCCCCCTCCACTAGGGTTCAGCTTCATCAATTCCACTCCCATTTCTTGTGTCTGTCTTTCTACTTTGCATTATTTGTGCATTTCAGACATGTGCAAAGTCAGGCCTGAGGTCCATTTGTGTTTCCCCTCATCTCCCTAAAAATGTATAATTTATGGTACAGATATTACACTATATATTATGAATACATTTGCATTTTCTGTTAAGTGCACAAACAAAACACAGTATGTTCACAAACATCCCACAATAGACTGAGCATGGGATGAATTTTTAAAAGGTAAAGCTTTGTAAATTTTGCAGAACAGAGCAGAAATTCAGAAACTATCACTGCTAACGGTGTTTAAATCTCTAGTGCATAGTGGTGACAGCAGTGAATGGATATTTGAAAGTTATGATAAATTGATAAATTGATTAAGTGTTTGACAAAAGATTAAGCAGTGGATAAACTAGGTAATTGTTTCATTATCATTTTATTGACTTAATTCTTGTTATTGTTTTTATGTGACATTGACTGTATGGCTGACTATGAAACATCATGTGCTGCTGTCTTGGCCAGGACTCCTTTGTAAAAGAGATTCTTCTTTTATCTCAATGGGAAAAACTCCTGGTAAAATAAAGGTTAAACAAAAAATGCAATAGTCACCATGGTGGAACAGAATTTTAGCTTGTGTCTGCATACATTGTCAAGGTGGTTATAATCTTCTTAGGGTATTTTTTCTTTTTAATTTTTTTTCCCCAGAAAATTGCAGATGTGTGTCAGTTAAAAGCTTTATCAACTATAAAATTTACAAAGTTAAAATGTGAAATATATGTCCAAATGTTTTGGAAAACAAAAAAAAACACTTAATCATTGAGTCAGTGAAAATGTAAACATTATTATTATTATTATTATTATTATTATTATTATTATTATTATTATTACTAATAATAATAATAATAATAATAATAATAATAATAATAAAAATAATAATAATAATAATAAAAAAAAAAAAATAATAATAATAATAATAATAAAAGTAAATCAATAAATAAAAAATATTTTTGGGAAAAAAAAAACAATTTGTTTCATCTTTACGTTAAGTTCATTTTTACATTGAGTTCATATTGTTTCATTTCAAATGCTCAGGTAAATCAGCAACTTTATGAAAACAACAAAACTTTTTTTTTTAAATCAATTATTTGTTTGGAATAAAAATTGAAATTTATTTCCATACCCTAAGAAGACAAAAATCTTCATGAAGTGCTTATGCACCTCAACAATCTGACCATGTTCAAAGAGAGAAAACTATAACCTTTACCATCAGGAGGTCATGACAGTGTAAATACCTAACAGAAAACCATCTTGAATCCACATTTTTGTGCAGATTTTTTCCTGTAAAGGCTGCACTCTTGAACTTTTAATCAGCTGATGAACAGAATATTTATCTTTAGTTGTTGTTTTCAAAAAGATATATCTGTGCAAAATGTAAATTTGTGAATCTTTTCAACTAGTCTTAAGATTTTGATCAGGAATGTAGTTCATGTATCAGAGGGGTTAAATGAAATCATAAATTCATTTCAGACCCACTGGATACAAATCCTGAAAAAAATAAAATACAACCAACCAAAAGATAAAAATCACATCAGTTAAAAAATTTGCAGCAATATAAACAAAAAGACATCTGTTCCAGTTCTTGTGCTGTCAGCCTTTTAACAAAAAGAAGCCACAGAGTCCCCTAAAAACTGTAGAAATACTCTGCTTTGATATCAGGATAATGAATGATCCCTGGGGTTTTCTGTTTGTCACCTTTAGGTGGATGGACCAGAGGAGCTTCCAGATCCAGAGGACCCATCCAAGTTCACCTCAGTTGGGGTGCAGGTTGAGGATGACAGAGGGTGAGGCATAACTTATTTCTTCATTTTTACCACTTTTTATTTATTTCCTAATGATTACATAGACATATATACATATAAATAACATATCGGATGTTGAAAGTGAGACGTTCTACCTTTCCATACTAAACATCAGATAGCAGCACCAAATCTTAAAAGCAGCTTGAGACAGAGCCGTGTTTACCTTTGTGTAGCCTTTTCTTTTAACAACAGTCTATTAATGTCTGGGTACTGTGGAGACCACTTCGGGGTTTTGAAGGAGGATGTGATCCCGTTCTTATCTGATTTGAGACCCCATATCTTTAACAGTCCTGGGTCTTCACGCTAGATTTTTCTTTTGTGGCAGTTGAGATTTGGAGGTCATTTTGAAGATCATTTTGACAGCCCAAATGCTAATTAGCTGTTACACTTGTTCACTGAGGGGTGGTGGGGTGATTGCAAAAAAAGTAATAACAATCCAGGGGGAAATCACTGATTAAAAACCCAGTGATCTTGGGATCTCTGCCTCTGTGACCTGCTTCATGTTCCTGAGGGGCAAACCTTCACCGAGTGTTAATGGGCCTGACTTCATCTTCTAGTCTGACTCTTTCCAGCAGCCACCCTCAGGGCTCAGCGCTCCACTCTCTACAGGACTCCCTGTTCACACCCATCTACCCATCCCCTTTAGTTCAATCACCACAGTGAAGCTTGATATGACACACCTGTCAACACGTAAGAAATGAGACAGCTGAGAGACAGGAGGTCAAAGCCTTGTACAAAGCTGGCCTGTTTTAGTACTACCACAATTCTCTACTTTTCTTGAAAAACTTTTTAATAGCATACTAGAAAAATGTACAGATAAATATCATCTTCTCACTGACAGACAGTATCAATTTCAAGTCAATCAGCAAGTTTGACACCAAGAAGGACTCTTTGGTGCATATTTGGTACTAAGGAGGACACTTCAAGTGCACATTTTGGCATCTGGGAGAGCACCTTAGTGCATGTTTTGGCTCCCAGGGGAGATAGCTTATTGCTCTTCAACCAGCAAAAGGGGAAGATTCAGAGCGGTTTGCCAAGCAAATTTACTGTCATTTTCACATTTTACCATCCAATAGGGCACTTAAGCACCATTTTCAAGGATCAGGTATTGAGGTTTTCTTTTTCTTTTTTCTTTTTTTTTGTGTGAATATTTTGTTATCATTTGGAAGTTGGTGAATTGAATTCTTGATTACTTATGTAAGGTGGACTTAGACTAGGGGTGAGTTTTTCGGCTCCCAACGAACTCCCCAACGGGACCCGCCGAACCCGTGCTTCAGTACTTCATTTAAAGTACATGGCAGTTCAAAGGCAATGCACTGGCCAGCACATGTCGGTAAAAAGCTCTCAGGAAGTTGGATCTCTGTGTAATGAAAGAGGTGAGCTCCTTTGCCTAAAGACGTGGATAGAGAGGGGAGCAAAGAGGGAATGTTGGGGTGGTGAAAAAAAAAGAAGGGATTCTTTGTCTAAGGATGATGTCCCTCCCTGCTGGATTCTTCTTCTCTGCTAGTGCTGTGACGTTCACGAATGAACCGGTTCTTTTTAACAGCTTGTTAACATAAACTAAGTTGCAGCTGAGATCCATTGTGGAATATTTACAATGAATCCAGATCAGACTTAAAAATCTAATCCACACTTCAACAAGGTTATAATCAGTATTTCAGAATAATTCAAACTCATATTGGTGGGATATCTAAATTCATTCCTCCCCTTGGTGGGTAGGGATACAATTAGGGAAGGGCCCTTAAGGGGTTGGGGTAAGGAGACAGGTTTGGGTCAGATTGAGAGTATCCATGAGTTGGGGAGTTGTGTGTTTGTGTAGTATCTAGTAGTGTACCTGTGTAAGGTAATGCTGTTACTTAACGCTAGGGGTGGGGCTCAATAAGTATGGACTTCTTTGCATTCATTTTTGAACATGCAAATGACAAACTTATTTGGCTCCTTGGTCGTTGTTGGTTTTTTTTTCCCATTTACTCTTGTTCATGTATTAATCTGGTCGATGTTTAATTATTCGTTCATGTTCAAAATAAAAAGAAAGACAAATAGACAGAAAGTTTTCATGGCGCCAGGACCTCAGACTCCAGTGAAACATCATTAACACTAAGAGCTGATTGTTGTTCAGGATAGACGGCTGACGCTCTAATATCTTACCTGAGTGTAAGGACTCAGCTCCTCATCTCTAACTCTGAGCTTCCAGCTGGCTGGATCACTTCTTGGTGTGACAGGTGCACCATCCTGAGCTGTAAAACCTTAGACGAGGAAATAAAACCTCCTCAGCACCTCACCAGGGTGAAGCTGCCACTCATAAAGGACCTTTACACCCCAGCGGCGTAGGTGGAAGGCAAACAGGATCATCCAAACTGTCTGTCTGCTTCCATCTGGCACACAGTATCCCATCATCCAACCCTGCATCAGTAGCTAGTTTGGAAAAAACAGCAAAGTACTGCTGTCAACTTTCTGCATGTGATTTCAGTTTTTGAGAAACATTACACTCTCATGAGCCAAGATTGATGCTCAAAAAGGGACTTTTCATATACATTTATATGACTTTAATCACAGCTTATGTAAATCTTGAACACTTGCTGCAGTATAAATGCTTTCTTGTTATTTTGAGATAATCAAATGCCACATATTGAAAGGTGTCCCATTTTCTCCACGTATTAATAACTTCAAAAAGAACAACATGTATCTAAATTGCTCCGACGGGACTCGAAAGTCGGCCAGGTCCTTGTACTGATGCTGTATTTTGCTTGAGACAGATTTGGAAGTCTGGCTGAGTCATCTCTGGCCGCCCTGTAATTATTTCTCTCTCTGGCCACAACAAACACCCACACACTTCCCTGCAGAGGTTATTCTATAGGATACAAACTCAAATAACTGTGACTGAGGACACTTTCCACTGCCCTCCGTGCTGAATGTGCTGTTATTTAAGTAATGAAAGCTCAGAAAAGCAGAATCACTGTGATTTTGAAGACTTCAAATAAAACTCTGAAGGTCTTTGACAGTGTACCCAGTGAACTATGAACATCAGTCAGAGCTCTGAGTTCCATCCTCAGACAGAACTCTGATTTAAAGAAGCTCAACAAGGACCTGGTGACAAAAGAGGAGGAAGAAACTACTGTCCTGACCTGGAGTTAATACTCAGCCTTTAGATGTTTCCTCTCATTTGTGATACTGGGGAAAGCACTTTGTCCTACCATGCTGTATCAGGGCAGACACTATGATCAAAACCTGACTAACAGACCCTCTGGTTTGGTTCCAGGACTCCAGACTCTCCAGTTTATTTTTTATGTAGTTACCAAATTAAGGGTCCTGAAGCACTGGCAGGCGGAGTCGTGAAATGTCTTCCAAAGCCCAAAACTACAAACAATGCAAATTTCATCCACCCAGTATTTTCAACTGCTTTTCCAGGCCTGGGTCAAAAGTTTCTGCCAACAACATCCTCAAAAACAAATATTGTGACTGTGGAGGAGGAATTGCTGATGTACCTCTTCCACAAAAGACAGAAACAAGGTAGCATTGTAGGTAGTGGTGTTTTTTGTGACTGTTGAATACGTCACTTTTTTTTTCTGTGCCCCGCTAGAGCAAAGTGTTGGGTAGTAACAGCAACACTGCCCCCAGTTTCTGATAGTACTGCTCTGTTTGGTCTGTATCCATAAGCTTTATGGGAACATGCAGAATCACAGAAATGAACACAGGACACGGACAGAAGATCCAGCTTTTGTGATTGCCTTGGAGTTGTAGTGATTAGTGTTCACTGTTTTTCTCCCTCTCTTGGTCAGGTATCGTCGATTCCAGCGCTCTAACAGTGTGACAGCAGCTGTGCAGGTAAGTTTCTAGTGCTTTCCTCTCTTGGCTCATTGCTGCTCTTTATGGTGGTATGACTTCAGGACTCTAGTTAAGGGTTCAACATTTGTAGCGCTTTATTTGTATCCACTGACCTAAGATACAGCGCCCTGGGTTCTTTTCTTTAAACTTCTCCAGGAAGTTAATGCATGAATAACACAACTTCTGTAAAGTATACCTGTTTTAAAACACTTACCTTTAAATCACCTTCTTTAATGTGCATGAACCTACCAGATAAGTGCCTGAATGGAAGATTGTTACCTAAATAAGCTCCTTAATCTCTATGACTTCACCTCCCTAACATTAAAGTCAAAGAAGAAAATATGAAGTCCAATCAATTATGAACAAGAAGTCAAACAAGCCTCCTGACCTTTAACTCACACAAGAGTCACACTCAAATGTGGTACCACAGAAATAAACACAAAAGCCGGCAAAATAAAATAATAAAACCCCCATTGCAGGCCTGATTTCTTTCTTACTGCATGGATGATGAAGGCAAAACGACAAATCCACTCCTCGTCGATAACAGTGTCGCAAACTCTCCACATTGACCAATCAGAAGCAAGGATCCAAAATCTACAAGTTAGTTTGTCACACCTAGTGTTGAGAGAAGTACATTTCAAACAAACTATAACACTTTCTCAATCTTTAAGGGACAGTCTACGTTTTTAGCAACTGTAAGGTCTCCACTTCTTAGCACATATGAATGTTACAAAGAATATCAACGTCGACATTTTGATAGTTTTAAGCATACATGTTAACTCGGACTATTTAACAGTGTTTTACTTGCTTTTAAACTTGGACCTTCTTCAACAGTTTTTAACTTACAGTACAGGCCAAAAGTTTGGACACACTCTCTCATCCAATGCGTTTTCATCAGTTTTTAGCTTTAGGGCTTTAAAGGTTTATATAACTCTGGGAATTAACCCAGGGTTACACATTGTTAATGAAATCAAGGTCCTGATGATACATTTCTTGTTGATTATCACCTGATAGGAGCTTATGAAGTCTGCTTAGATGAGCTTGAAAGAAAGATCTGGGCTCACTGGTGCTACCACAGAGTTGGGTCCATATCCAGATATTGAGGTATTTGCATTTTTGTCCTCCAGGCAGATTTGGACTTGCCCGACCGGATGGACACCCCTCTGGACTCAGACACTGATGTTGAAGTCCTGTCGTCCGGCGCCATTTCTCGACAATACTCTCGAGATGCTGCCACTTCCACCGTCAGCATCCAGGGCTCAGGGAACCACTACCACGCCTGTGCCTCTGATGACTACGAGGATGTAGGTTTCGACCCCTCCATTCTCCCTCCTCCAGACCCCTGGATAGACAGCGTGACGGACGATCCGCTCGACGTCAGCTTCAACAGCTCGTCAATCCTCGAGGTATGTGGGGGCCCAACTCTCTGAGAACAACCTCAGGATGAGATCAGTTCAGCTTCAACTCTGTCATCTTTCAAGCTTCTCTGATTCTAAACTGGTTTGAAAGATCAAATAAATGGTATCATGTGAAAAAGAGGAGACTTGTTATTGAAAAAATAAGCTGGATGTGATGAGCTGATATGAGTGTCTGACTCTGGAATTTCCGATTTTACTCAGAAAATGAATGAATTAATCAAATGAATGTCATGCTGGTATTTCTGTTAGAAGTTTGAGCAAACAAACCATTTCTAAAGGAGGGAAAATGTGTCCAGACTAGACACCAAAGAAATGTTGATCAGAATCTGAGCAGTTATCACACAGCTCGTCCTTATACTGCATTTTTTTCCCCTGTTTTTTGATCATGAAAAGAGCCGAAACCGCTGATATTTAATGTTAATATTCTGTGTTTACACATCCACATTTTGAGAATGGAGAACTTACAGGCATTAACTGTACAAGATTACGACAGACACATGGTTCTTGATCAGGACTGTACAATTTGCAAAAATTTGCAATCAATTTGTGATTATTTTTCCCTGTATTGCAATTTTTTGTGTGTGTGTGTGTGACTTTTTCAATTCCCCCATCTTATGTGCATCAAAAAACATAGAAAATTAACATTGGCATTAATTATAGCATGACAACAACCCATGCCATTTCTTTTTGCTATACATGACAGCTTTTTGCCCACTTTTCACTCTTTTTTGTCACTTTTGGACCAGTTTTTGCTTCTTTCTGACTCATTTCGTTCTGTCCACACTTTCTTGCCATTTTTTGTTTCCTCTAGCCAATTAAACCACTTTTGGCTGTCTTAAGTCTTTTGTTTTTTTGTTTACCATTTTTATTCCATTCTGATTAATATCCAAGTCTTTTCTCAAAATTTTACCAACAATTGTTGCTTTGTGTTTATTGTAATATCTTTTCACTCCTCTCTGCCACTTCTGGACCATTTTTCCCTCTTTCTGACTATTTTTGAGATCTCAACCCCAACTTTCTCATCAATTTCGTTGCCATTTGCCATTTTTACCAATTGCCACTGTTTTTTGTTACTTCTTTGACCCTTTTTGCTGCTTTCTGACTTTTTTTGTCAAGTTTTCTCCCAATTTTCTTGCTAATTTTAGTTGCTTTTTGGTAATTTTTCCATCTTAGACTAAATTTCATTTATTTTTACTGCTACTTTCTGCTGTTTCCCCCCATATTCACTACTTGGATTGTTTCTCTTGCAAAGGTAATTTTCAACAGTTTGTCTCTGTGGGTGAGCAAGGTTGAGTTACACTGAGCATAAAACATCTACTGCAAAAAAAGTTGACTGAAATTCTGAAATATTGCACTTTCTGTGATTAGAACATTAAAGTGGGTCATATTCCAATTTAATCTGCTCGCAATTAGTTGCCTAGCTCTATTCTAGATTGTGGTTCTTCAATTCTTCCTGGTGTTTTTACAATTTCAATCAAATATATTCATCTGATTTTGAAATACTTTCCAGTTTTTATTGTCTATTGAATCATCACGATAACCAACTAGTTATTACCAGAGTGGTTTGTGCTACTACTCTGTTCGTCCTCGTGTTAAAACCAGCGTGTTTGGTCATGTTGTAATATGTGTGGATGTCTGTGTGGCAGGTGGTGCAGCGGTCAGTGTGTCAAAGAGATGGACGCTGGTTTTTGAAGCTGTTACAGGCAGAGACTGATCGTTTGGAGGGCTGGTGTCGACAGATGGATCTGGACCAGCGGGAGAACGACCTACCTGAAGATGGTAAGCCTTTGTTAATGGGTTCGTCAGGAGCGGGTTGTAGAGAAATATTGAAACATTCTACTTTAGCTGTCTGTTGTACACATTTCACTGTCCTAACCCCAGAAAAATACTTTCACTGTTACAAATATTGTGTATATTTCTGCCGATATAATACAAAAAAAACTTCTCATCAAAATATATCGAAGTACAGAAATGCATGGCGAAGTGAAGTACTTTTTAAAAAAAGAATAAGAAACATGATAAATTATGATAAAAAATATTTTAACCTTTAATCATGAGGACAGGGAACAGCCTGACTCTACTCAGGTACCCATGCTCAGACAGTGACAACACTATGGAAATCACATGACCACAATGGGGGGTGGGGGGTGGGGGGTTGTCACCCAACATTAGTGCTCCGGGGTTAATCACAGTTTTGCTACCAATGGTTCTGATATTGCTGCAGATAAAACAAACAGTCTGAGATAGCTTCTGCCTAAATATGGAGTATGTCCAATTAAAGTGCTTGTGTCGACTTCTGGTTAGTACTAAAAGTGTCTGACTATCTAACAGAAAGGATGTCTACAGGTGTGAAGTATTCGTTGGGGAAAATGCTTTTTTTGAAAGCAGAAAAATACACTGATTACTCGTTAAATAAATATCTAATAAAAGTCTATGTTAGAAAGACATCTCTATTGTTGAGAGGTTAAAGACGATAGTGTCAATAAAATCTGATACATCCAAAAGGAGTGATGTAACAACTCTTTGTTTTTCTGTAGAAATGTGATTTCTCCCTGCTCTGGCTTCAGTCTTTGTGAACTCTCTGTCTCTGCCTGTAGTCCTTGGAAAAATGCGGAGTGCTATTGGAAGTGCTCAACTTCTTATATCCCAGAAGTTCCAACAGTTCAGGGAGCTGTGTGAGGAAAACCTGGTGAGTCCAGACCCCTCATGCTCACAACAACAGTCAGTAAATCTGAAAGACGTATTCAGAAGAACAAACCTTTCATTGCATCTCTTTGATGCTTAATGACTCTATTATCTCTTATTTTTCTTCTTGTTCCTGACACCATCTGTCCATTTTTCTCCATCACCTCTCTGGTCTGACCTCCACAGAACCCTAACGCCCACCCCCGTCCTGTGGCCTCAGACTTGGCTGGTTTTTGGGATATGCTTCAGCTGTCAATCGAGAACGTGAGCCTTAAGTTTGATGAGCTTCACCAGCTGCGAGCCAACAGCTGGAGACCTCTGGATCCTCCTGAGAGAAAGGTACGCACACCCCAGCTTCCAGTTTCTGCCAGGCTGACCTGGAAGAGCAGCATCATCTGAGGGGGGGTGAATGGTGCGATAGTTGATCTGCTTCTTGGTTCTGATGAGCGTGATGTGATTATGAATGTTTTCATTTTGAAAGCAGCGGCTAATGTCTGTAGACCCAGTGGTTTACCTGCCTGTTTCACTGTTACACTGGTGTGGATTTACCTTCAACCAAACTACTACTAAAGTCAGTTCAGTTCATCTCATTTAGAAGAATTATCAATCAATGAAAACCCAAACCTCATTACACTCAGTTTAAAACCAATTATTTTTTTTACCATCCCTTCAAATGATGACTTATTTTTACAGCTTTAGGAAGAACCATGTCTGGATAAAGAGTTTTCTTGTCTCAGCAGCTTTAGACAGACAGCAGTTTGTTTCAGCGGCACAGTGTCTTTGTAGCAGTTTTTACAAAGCGGCTTGTAAACTTTACCTGAAACTGAACTTCAGCCTCTTTTAGTACAACACTAAAAAGAGTTACTGTGATTTACTGCTAAGGTCAAAATTATTATACTCCCTCATGAAATTAAATAAAACTATTATCCTTGCAATGACATGAGCCATGACTTAACAGGTTTATACTTTGTGTGCATCCACAAAAACAAAGACTGGATCAAACGAAAATTTTCATTGGTTTGCTGAACTGAAATAAAAACAAGCAAAAACTACAATCAGCAAATTTAGTAGCCCCAACAACAACATACAATTTTTCTAAAAACCATGAAATGCTTGGAAGTGGTGGTAAAGATGAAGACCTTCTTTCTTCTGCCTGAGGTCCAGACTGATTCCTTTGATTTTCAGCATGATTTGTGCTTTCACTTGTTTTAAACCACAAAATCACATGGGATTAATATTTTGGACAATCTCAGTTTTTGCCAGATTTTTCATACACATGTCATGGCTATTTCGTTCATGTCCCAAAGTTGACCAAAATGGGTCCATATTATTGATGAATGATATACATACACTGCTGATCAAAATCTTAAGACCAGTTGAAGTTAAAAAAAATTGCACCAATTTACATTTTGTACTGTTAGATCTTAAAAAGTTTCTAAGCAGAGAGAAAAAAAGAAATGGGAGTGAGACAAAAAATTGAGCAAGCATTTCATTCCAAACAACAATTAAAGGTAAAAAGTCTGTTCATCAGCTGATCAAAAGTTTAAGAACACAGCTGAATAAAAAACCTGAAAAGCCCTTGAAATAGTATTAAGGTTTGAGAAACAGGACTCAGTAATGAGGAGCTCCTCTGTTCTTGTTGATCACTTCAAACATTGGTTTGTTCATGTTTGATGTGAATGTTTCCAGGAAATTAGTGTGAACGTTGCTCCAAGTGTTGAAGGTGTTTCATGTTTGACATCCACTGTCTGGAACTGACGTCCATTTTTGTTAAGTTCCCTCTCTTTCCATCCCATAATGTTCTCACTGTGATTTAGACCAGGGGAACAAACAGGATGCTCCAAAAGAGTGAGATTATTCCTCTGGAAGAAGAGGCAGAAGTCCATTGTCAGGCGGCTATTGTGAACTGCAGCATGGTCCTGTTAAAACCCAGTCATTAGCTCACAGAGCAGGGCCCTCAGTCATGAAGGACACCACCTGCAACATCTCCACATAGCCAGATGCTGTTTGACGCTCCTGAACAACCGTCAGCTCCATTGTTCCATTGAAGGAAAAAGCAGATCATGATCATGAGATCAAGTTTCAATTTTTTTCACCTAAGAGAATCAAACTTTCCTCCAATGTTTGCTGCTCTCTCGCAAAGTTTGTGTGAAATTTTATGGATACTGAAAACATAGGACAGAATTTTAGTAAAATATTCTAAAGTTCCAGGGGGGAGTGATAATTTTGACCTTAACTTAACCTATAAGAAATGAGCCAAACATGCAGAATGTCTTCATCAGGATACTGATTGATTTGTTTATTCATCTATCCTTTAATTGTCACATTAGTGGTGAGGACACATGTACATTTGTTTATCACTGTGCTGCTCCAGGTTATTCAGCACAGTGACAGAGTGTATGCATGAGGCCAGATTCTTTATCCAGACTCAGTAGTAGCTCTCAGCAGCTCTGATTGAAGGGTGTCAGGCTGTTTTTATCTTATTTAAGAGATGACAAGCAGCTCAAAAGATAAGCATCAATGGCAAAAAATTAACTCTGATAAAACTGACATTGATCAGTTCTTAAGAGTTTGAATATTTTTATTAAGTCTCAGAAAACAGATCACAAAAACCTCTTTTAGTGCTCTAAGTGTAAACAGTGCTCTGTTTGAGGTTCACTCGTACTTTGAGATCACATCCTCTTCAGAGTGTCTTCAATCAGAATTTAGTTCTTCAAAAAGATGAGTGATATGTTTTATATTTGGTGCAGCTCAGATCTATAAAGCCGTTCTCAAACACAATGGGATACCACTTGAGCAAAAAGTAATTAAAGTGAAGTTATCTTGGTCGTGGTTCAGAAAGCTGTTGCCAAATTCGTTTCTCTCAGAGCCAACATGCAGAGGACTAGAAGTTCTCCAGAAACCAGGGCCAGACAACAACCAACAGATCTCACATTCAGCTTTGAACGCTCAATTTACCAAACTAAAGACTCCCTCCATACAGGGTGGAGCAATCAACTGTGCCTGCTGGTGCAGAGCTAGTGTGTGTTATTTGTTCCTCTGACAGAACAGAAACTGTTTGTCTGCAAAGCTGAGTGTATCTGTAGAGTGGTTTTGTTGCACATCGCCTGCTCTGTCAGTATCTGTCTTTGGATTTGTATCATTGTGAATCTTGAATCTGCTGGCTTCCTCATCGGCTCTCATTACTGTGTTTTTTCTTTCTTTCTTTCTGCTTTTTTTGTGTCGACAGTGAAGGCGCTTGCAAACAGCCACGCATCAATCAGCATAACTGCAATGCCAACTGCACCACGGGGCCTTGACGCTTCTGGGCCACCGTAGAACCATAATGTCTGTCTTTCCATCCATCTGTCCATGCTTCCTCCTGCCTTTCCTTCCTACCTTTCTGCCATCTTTCTGCCGCCTGCTGCCGCCCCACCACAAGTGGCTTTTTGTGTGTTTGTCGCTTCAAGTGGAAAGGCAGATAACATGAGGGAGGGTTGTTAATGTTCCATTAAATGCATGGTTTACCTGAGAGAATACCTAAAATGAGACATCAGAGGCTACAGTGTGTTCACTACACAGATGATGTTGAGGACTAAACACAATATGATAAAACAAGAAGGCTTTCATGAGTCTTAGCTTTTCATTTAAAGCAGCACTTCCACTTTAATGGGCTGGCTTTGTCCATCTAAACCATGAAGATCAGGATGGATCTATTCATCCAGTCTGTCAAGAATTATCTCAGACATTTGTGGATAAAAGCTTGGCATCAGTGTGCTGTTTTGGAGTCAGTAATAACTAGATAAACAAATAAAGATTAACTCAGAGAGAGAGGTGGGGGGAAGCCAAAATGTGGGCTTCATATGTGGGACAAACCAAGATGGAGCAAATCAGACAAACTGCAATTTACCTTATTTCAGAACTGGAGAACTTTAAGAATCACATATGACTAAATGAAAAGCACATAACAAAATTGTGAAAGTACAAAAAGTTTTTGTCTTTTCTTTAATTTCTTTATGTATGAATTTTACCAGCCAAAGCATGAGAAAATCGAGCCTCATGAGAAAATATGACCCTGGTGCAACAGGCCAAAATATACCCCAGGCTGTACCCGTTGTTAAAGTGGCCCAAGCTAGATTTTACCCAGGATATGGTGGTATGGTTTGGCCACGTCATACCCGTCAGGCCAGAAATAACCCCTCATTAAATAATGTTGATGAATGACCTTCTTTTTTTAAGTTATTTTTTTGGGGGGGTTTCATGCCTTTAATCAGATAGGGAAGGAGGAGGACAGTGGATAGAGTAGGACAGGGGGAGAGAGTGGGGAGTGACATGCGGGAAACAGGCCACAGGCTTGAATTGAACCCAGGCCACCCACTTGAGGGCAAACCTCAAAAGGTGTGTGACCTAATCCACTAGGCCATCTGCACCCTGATGATTTTTTTTTAATGAATCAAACGAACAAACCAAAAATTTAAAAATGCAAAACTATTTTGGACGTGGACTTTGCCATTTTATATCCCAAGGTATAATTAGCCTGAGACAAAATATACCAGGGTACAGTTTGAAGGAGGGTTAATTTAACCAGTACACCGATAATTTGTGATACAGCACTACAAAGTAGAAACTTTTGGCTATAAATTTACAGTAAATAACTTGTTACTATTTGCATTACTTCACGGTATCTTACATGTATTTACTGTCAATATTTCAAAGTAATTCACTGTACATATTTCACAGTTAATTCCTGTTCTATACTGTAATGTTGCACTTCTCCTAGAGCCCTGTCTGCTTACTTTTCAAACAGCTTTATATCGTAATACATCCTACAGTGTAGTGCAGTTAATGTAATTTGCTGTATTGACCGCTGGGACGCCCCATTGCCAGTGGCATGTACAGACTTTTTGAAAGTCAGGGGCAAAAATAATAGGCAGATAAAGTGCATTCTGGCAAAACAAGCGGCCATCTTAAAGTGTAGTTTGGTTCTCAGGAGTGCACTTGAGCAAAGTCACACTGGCAAACCATACCACACTCAAGCACGCTTCAACCCAAAGTCCAGTCCATTTGGCTGAGTGGTGTGACCACAAGTGTACTATGCCTAAATATGGCACACTTCCTTGGCTATTGCACATGTTGGAAAGGTTTGCTTTGGTGCATTACACTTGCACAAGCACACTTACGCAACGAGGACATGACATCTAATCTGTGAGGTATAACCACTCCTCTCAACAATCATTTGAGACAACGGTGGGAGTGTTAGAGGGCTGCGTCTGTCCAAAATGACTTGATCTAAGTCAAAAAGTAACCTAAATGGTAGTCATGCTCTCTGGGTTCTCCAATGTGCTGACTTTAATGGGACCACTTTTTATGTAAACAGATGCTTTGACATGTCAGCAGATTTTCTGTGTCAGCAATCATGCATAAGTCTGATTCATATTAGAGTAGTGTGAATACGAGCCATACTGGCCATTGGTAAAATGGCACTGCGGGCCAATCGTGCTTGAGTAAAACAGAGTATTAATGGCCAGTTTGCTCACGCTCTTAAGCAGGCCTTTTAGCATCAAGATGGCACTTTGACGCACATATTGGCTCCTAAGAAGATACTTCACTGCGTTTTTTGCCACCCACAAGGGATGTTTAACATGTCTTAACAAGCCAAAGGGCACTTAAGCACATGTTTTAGCACCGAAAAGGACACTTTAGTGCATGTTTTGGGTCCCAAGAGTGCACATTAGCATGTGATTTTGCCACCTAACAAGGTAGTTTATCATTTTTAACCAACCAAGGGAGCAGTTTGGTATGCTTTTTACTGCCTAATTGCACTTCGCTAATGAACAGGACTCTTATGTGTGTGTTTGGCTCCCATGAGAATACTTAAGCATATGTGTTTTCCAACAATTGGGCTATGAGAGTTGCACACCACTGCCCATTACTGTTCTCAACCATGAAAGAATTCAGTCAAATGTTATTACATGCTGGTACTAATCTAAAATTCCAGGTGCACAGTAATTAACTGTGAAATTCTGAATGAGAATACTAAATTATGAACATTACAGTTAAAGCATGTGAAGTGATACATTAATTTATCTATGAAATATTACAGTTAAATGTTGTAACATGCAGGTAATAAATGACAGTGTAGGAGAAAGACCACGTTGTGTGCACAGTGAAACTGATGCCATGTACAGGAGCATAGAGCCATAATGTAAACTTTCAAACACTACCCAAATGTGTCAACATAACACTAGAAACACCCCCATCCTGCATGCTAACTGAGGTGAATGTAGAGAAAAAAGTTCTTCAAAGTTATACATAAAGATCATTTTTCAACAAAACGTTTAAAAGCAAATAAAAAAGTGTTCAAGTTACATTTAGGATAGTTTAGAGTTTTTCAAGCACAACTCAGATTTGAGTATGTTCAAAATGTCTGAATGATTTTTACACACATATAAACACAGACACATGCACACACGTATGTCTTTTCCTGAAATGTCCCCTCCCCCTTACCTTACCCCCCCACCAGGAGAGACGACTCCCTCCTCCAGTGCCAAAAAAGCCACCCAAGGGTCCCCAC
>RPOG01002260.1:0-100962 GCA_008086565.1 Thalassoma bifasciatum | reverse complement strand
CGGGCAATCCCAGCAGCCTTTGCTGCAGCACACCGCGGTCCTCCACCCCCTGCTGAGGCTGCTGGGAGCTTGTGCTGATCCGGAGCTTGGTTGTCCTTCAGGTTTGGAGAACAGTTTGGTCCTGCTGCTCAATCAGGTGTGTTTACCTTTTACCGACAGTTTATAAAAATCTGTTTTAACCCTCTGATGCATGAATTATTAAAGCCAGTGTCTGGATTTTTCCTTTGAGTGTTTTTATTTGTCTTAAGGCATAAAAAAGAAGTTTTCAATTTTTTTTCTTCAAATATTTGTAACAGAACATTCAACGTAAAAAAGCGTGAAATTAATGTAAACATAACTATTTTTTTGTTTTACTTCCTTTCTTTTTTTTTTTTGTAATTTCATGAATTATCTTTTTTTAATGCTTTGCAAAACATTTTGACTCTCTGTCATCCATTTTAACACTGAAAAATGTGTAGTTATTACGCTGTTTTACCCTCAAATGTTTGCCTATAACTTTTTTTTTTTAAATATATATGTTTGGAAAAAGAATTAAAAACATTTTTTCAGGCTCTAAGAAGAATAAAAATATCCTGACACAGGCTATTATGAATTTCCACCACATGAACCATTGAATTTAGGAGTAAATAAGTATTAAAAAGGTGTCCACTGTAGTGACCACTATGCACCACAGGGTTAAAGTCATATCAAAAAAATGAAGACAAGAACTAATATCAAGCAGAGGTGTGTTTCTGTTAAAGGTGTAAACTTATGGAATAGTTGTGACGGTGAATTAAAAATGTGTAATTCACTTTCTTCATTTAAAAACATGTTTAAAACCAAAGTAAATAAGAAAATATGTAAATCAAATGTGAAGAGAACAACTACAAAATATTGGAACTTGGGTTGTGTTTGGTTGTAATATTGTTAAGGATTTCATTAGATTATTTTTACTACTGTAATATGTTTTGAAAATGTATATCTTTTTTCCATTAAGAAAACTTATGGTGTTACTCAGACCATGTAATTAAGTTGATTAAGTTTATTTCTACATTTATTTATTTGTTTAATTTAATTTTAATAATAAGCACAAGCTTCAGCCTACACCCTTTCGATTAGCTTCAACCATTATGTGATATTTGGATCTATGATATATTTGTTGTGCATGGTCTTTAAATGCTAATCGAATAAACTGAATTGAAATATCTGTGAGAAAAAAACCTCTTTGCTCTGATTTATCACAGTTTCTCACGTGTCTAACTCACCTGCAGGTCTGCGTGTCCATGGCGCGGCAGCCCGTCGTCCTGGAGATGTTGTTCCGTGCGGCGCCGGCTCAGCAGGGCTCCACCAACCTGCTGATCTTCTCCCTCCTCGTGCCGTTCATCCACCGGGACGGCGCCATCGGGCAGCAGGCCCGAGACGCTCTGCTGCTGGTCATGGCCACTTCGGCGAGCAACGAGTCCGTCGCTCGTTACATCGCGGAGAACTCGTACTTCTGCCCGGTGAGAGAACGCAGACATGAACTGAAGAGTCAGTTTCTATTGAGTCCACATTAACAAGCTGCTGAAAGCTGAACATATCATGATTGAATCAAACTTGAATTAAAACCGACAGGAAAGCAAAGAGGCAGAACTTCAGGACTCCTATCAAACATTTATTCAGCTTCTCATGAGTCACTTCCTCAAAGAAATGGAAACATCTTAGTTCATTCAGTTTCATTTGATTTCAGAATTCTCTATTTCAGCTTCTACAGTCGTCAGAATTAAACACACATGAAAAACTTTACATTCAGTGTGATGGTTGAAAGAAAGTCAGAGGTGCAGCAGGATCCTGACTCGCTTCAACACCGCTTTGAGAAATGTGTGTGTGTGTGTGTGTGTGTGTGTGCTGTCTCACTCTGATTCATCAGTGATGGAGTGAGATAAAGAAGGGGAAGGACATGACGCTGCACTCTGAAAGAACATTCGCTCTTATCTTCATCCTATCAGCTCTGTCTAAAGGTTTCCTGTGGAGATCTGTAGAAACGAACACGTCAAACTAAATGTGTCAAATCAATCAAAAAGCAAATCAGCAGATTTAACCCAAACTGATCAGAGAAATCTGCACTTTAATGAGACTAAAAGCATCAAAACTAACCTGATTTTATTACTGCTACGAAGCTACGTGTCTATAAATGATGAAAAAAGACGATGAGCTCTGATGATGAAACCGTCATTCCTATAGAACGGATAAAAAAATAAGAAGGAAAAACTGCCCGTCACTGTTTATTTTTATTTTTTTGGCCCATTTTAAGACAAAATTTTGAGATGAAAGTCAAAATTTCTCCTCTTTACACCAAAATGTCGACTTCGTTTTTCAGAATTTTGATTTTATCACAATCTTTTTAGTTAACTATCCCAAAATCTCGACTTTTGACCTTTTTTCTCATAATTATTGTCTCAATTTATTGACTTATCTTAAAATTTTGCTTTTCTATATCATTATTTTGAATTTTTATCTCATAGTTCTGACTTGTTTATCTTAGAAATTAACTTCAATCACAAGATGTTGACTTGTTTTTCCTCTCATATTTTGACTTTACATCTCAAAATTCAACATTTTATCTCAAATTCATAACTTGATTATCTCATAATTTTGTCTTTATCTCAAAGTTTTGACATAATTTTCTTAAAATTTGTCCTTTTTTGTCATATAAATTTGATGTTATTATCTTAAAGTTCTGATTTAACATGGGCAAAAAAGAAAATTCAACAAAGCCAAGTTTTCATTTTTGTTTTAAACTGGCAGAAATAGGTTTTTTTAAAATACTTTTTTGTCTGCAGCAATAAAAGGAAACAGAAAAGTTCAGGCATTAAAGCACTAAAAATCTACATTATAGTTAGAAATCTGCGTCTGTTGTTTCTGTCTTTACAGCTGTGTTTAATGAAAAGGCTGTTTTAACTATAATAGGTTTGATAAAGTGCATTATTATTCTGGGATTGTGGCTCAGTGTGAGAAAAGGTGTGAGAGCAAACCCTGAGACTCCAGCGTCGTTCTTAATCCGGTCACGAGTTACAGCGACTGTGCAGCCCTTCACCTTTAAAACTTTCACCACTGTTATCTTCTCCTCTGCTGCTTCTCTGCTGCTTCTCTGCGCCGTTAAAGAGCCAGCTCAGCTATTTTCTGCTCGTCCTCTTTCCAGCAGCTTCAATCTGACCTACTTAGAGGCGAGAAGGACCAGCGGAGGTGGCATCAAGGACCAAATGCTCCTTTTCTCTCTGTCTGAGACTCGGTGTGCTCGGCAAACCCTGTGTTCAGCTCTGCTTGACATTAACAGACGGAGCAGTGAATGTTTTAAATAACTGAACTCCGACTCTGTATCAGAATTTTCCTGCCATTCTGATTTTTCAGAGCATGTCGAGCTGTGATGAATGAAGTGTTTACATTTGCATATTTGTGGAAACAACACCACCTCTCACCACCTCACCGTGTTTCCTTCTCATTTAACCCCATGGCAACAAATTAAGACGTCTTCTCTATTGCAGCAGTTTTCAACCCCCTAATTTAACATGCACTGGTATCTGGGACCCCGAGGATTTATTTTTAGTTTTGAATTAAAGAGAACAAAATCAACACTTACTAATTCAACCCTTAGTGAAACAGTGGGAAGAAAAACAGATCACATTTCATTTTTAACATTTATGTTACCAAACCTGAAAGAGAAGGAGTCAACATTTCTGTCTTTCTATTTCTAATTTTGTAAAGATTTTTTAGGGGTTTGGGGTCAAAAACTGCTGATCACACTGCATAATTGAAATCTAATCAAGTGTTTATGTCTTATTTTTAGTGAAATTGCTTTTTATTCTTAATACAAGCAACATTCATTTGAACAGTCCAGAAAAATGTCTTATTTCAGGTTTTTAATGACAAAAATGTTGCCTCATTTGCATGAAACAAGTAAAAAAAATCGACCAAATTTGCTTGTCAAGTTTTTTGAAATGCAAATAATGTTGTAGAACGAGAAACTTTTTGAAAAACTCTACTGGCAGACTTTTTTCTACTTGTATCAAGCAGTTTTTGTCTGTAAATAACTCAAATAAGACACTTTTTCAGGAAAGGTGTGTCGAATGTGGCTCATATAAGGGATAAAAAGACATTTTTTTACTAAAGATGCATAAGCACTTGATTAGTTTTCAGTATTTGCAGTAAAAAATATGAAGAAGTTTGTGAACATTCGCTCTTTGAACTTGTTCAGGCAAAACACTGCAGTTCAGATTATACAAACTTAAAAGCTGATACAACGAATTTTGGAAAAATAATGAAGCAAAAAACAACATTTTGTAATTTAATATCAGTTGAATTATACTAAAATGATTTGGCGACCCCCAGAAATCATCTCGCAGCCCCCGTTGGGGTCAGGACCCACAGGTTGAGAATGGCTGCACCATCTGCTCCTTTTTCCCCCTCTCACCTGGATCCTTTCTGTCGTTTCTCCTCAGGTGTTGGCGACGGGCCTCAGCGCCCTCTACTCCTCCCTGCCGAGGAAGATTGAAGTCAGAGGAGACGACTGGCACGCTCTGCGGCGGGAAGACTGGATGGGCGTCTCATCACTCGTACTGTTCATGAACTCGCTGGAGTTCTGTAACGCTGTGGTGCAGGTGGCTCATCCTTTGGTGCGCTCGCAGCTCCTGGACTACCTCCACAACGGCTTCCTCGTCCCCGTCATGGGCCCTGCACTGCACAAGGTATGAAGGGGTTAGACACAAGATTACAAACCAAACCTGCCAGGAGTAAAAGTTAGAAGCATTTTTTTATGTTAGAAAACAATTCAATGGGTTTTATTTTGAAACGTGTGAGCAAAACAGGGATGTAGTGTCTGTCTCTCCTTCCTTTTCACCTTTGAGCGGTTGGAGTTTGCAGAAGAATCGTCTTCACATTTGGTTCAAATTCTTTCCTGAATTAACTAAAAAGATCGACAAGCCAGAGATACAGTTGTGTCTAAAAGTTTACACCCCCTCCAGCTGATTTTTTGACCTTCTCTCAGAAAATATGAATGATAACACAAAAACCTTTCTATCACTCATGGTTCGAGGTTGGTTGAAGACATTTATTAACAAACAACTGTGTTTACTCTTTTTAAATCATAATGACAACAGAAACTTCATAAATGACCCTGTTCATTTATTTATACACACACACTGATTACAAGTAAATAGATCACAGGTGAGGATGGTTACCTTTAGTAGACATTCAAACACATTTGTGTTCACTTTTGTGCATTTATCAGGACAAAACCACCAGAGTTATGTAAACTTCTTAACAGGGTCATTTTTGAAGCTTCTGTTGTCATTATGATTTAAAAAGAGTAAACTATTTTTTTCCAATAAATGTCTTCACCCAACCACGAACCATGAGTGATAGAAAGGATTTTGTGTTTTCATTCATATTTTCTGAGAAAAGGCCAAAAAAACAGAAATTTTGCTGGAGGGTGTAAACTTTTGGGCACAACTGTACAAGTTCCTGTGATTCCAAAACTGAAGACCCCAACATAATCCTCTCAAAACATATTTTTACCTAATATTCATGCCTAATTCTGTAAAGATAGGAACTCTGATTCCCCTTTTCCACTAGTGCTTGTTCAGTGTTAATGCCAGAGCTTAGTTGGTTCTAATCCTGTCCTTCCTAAGTTTGGTTTTCCATCTGCAAGGAGCCACGTTGGAGCCAAGTCATTGCGTCACCTTAAAACTTCAGTACGTCACTGCAAACTTGGCCGTTTCAGTGTTTCCCCCAGGTTTACAGACTCTGGGGGTCTGTGACCGCTGGATGTGGGGGAAACAGCGTTTAAAGTGCTGCTATCTTCATACAAATGGCCGTTAGAGCGCTTTAAAGAAGGAGAGATGTATTTCTTTCTTGCATCAGGGCGAAACTCTGCTGTGTGGGATACAAAGAGCACAAGTAGAAATGATCCTGCCATATAAAATGAGAAAAATACCATAAAGTTTTTTTGGTCTGTTGAATAAAAGAATAAGGTATAGACCTGATCTATCATCAGTACGCTGTTCCAGTGTTTCCCCTCGGTTTACAGTCTTCAAGCGGTGAAGGCAGCTGAAACGCTGTAAACAGTGTTATAGTTCAAAGTGCTTTAAAAAAGGCAGGGATGTTTTTGCGTTTCTTGTGGTGGTTGTGACATTATTTTTCCCGACTGTCTGCTACACGGAGGCTGCTCGTCTTTGTGTCTATGCATCGAAACTACACGATACAGAGATGAGAGGAAAATTCAGAACATGAGGCAGAAATAACAAAGCGTTTCATTCTGTTAAATAAAAGAACGCTGCTTCAATTTTGTTAATATTTCAAGTTTTGAATGAGGAAACTCAGAACAACAGACGACTCCGGCAGCTTGTCTTTTTGACTTTTTCTGATTGTTGGTCACGGTAGTCCAGCCCCTGATGGAGTCAGTGCTCCTCCTGGTTCTTTCTAAGCTCCTGTGTTTATTATTTTAAGAACTGGAACTAACACTACCACCAGTTCAGTCAAAAAGGGATATGAGACATCACCACAAGAAGAGTCTAAGGACAATCACACTGCAGAGAAACAGAAGTTCTGTTTACATGTGCGGATTATTTTTCAATTTGATTCAGTTTTATCAGCCTGGAAACATCACTTCTCTAAGTAAAGCGGTCAGATTGGGACATGCATTGTGCGTTCAATCAAAAAATGCTGAGGCGATTTGTTCCTTCTGCTTAAAATAACTGAAGAAAACTCCTCCACCCCTTCCTGTTTTTAATAAACACCACTGTCATTTTGACTTTGTGCATAATGAGCTACCAATCATGTGAATTAAACACAAACACCATCGCTGCACATCTCTCTGTGTCGCTCTCTCTCTTCTCTGCAGCAGAAGTCATGATCCCCTCCTCTCTTTCTTCTCTGACTTTGGAAGTCAGTATTTCATTTATTTATCAGCCACTGAGATATCCAACTTTCCTGAGGTCTTTTTAAAGTTTCCAGTCGTACACGTTGTCAGCTGCAGCTCTTCTTGTGTTGCAGTTCCAGTGGAAATGAAAGCAGAAACTTTTCACGTCACACACAGGAGGAGAAGTTTGACTCCAAACAGGAAGAAACAATCAGATCAAGTGTTTATTCACTGCCTGGCCAAAAAAAAAGTCGCCACCTGGATTTAACTTAGCAAATAGGTACGAGCCTCCTATTGGATAATTACTGCACGGGCGATTATCTTTCAGCTGGAAACAAGTTATTTAACCCCAACTGGTGCAATGAGCTGCTCCTCATTTCCTAAAGACACATCCCGTGGTCGTGGAAAAGATGTTAGTCTGTTTGAGAAGGGTCAAATCATTGGCATCAAGCAGAGAAAACATCTAAGGAGATTGATGCAGAAACGACCAAAATTGGGTTAAGAACTGTCCAACGCTTTACTAAAAACTGGAAGGATAGTGGGGACCAATCGTCTTCCAGGAAGAAATGAGGCCGGAAAAAAATCCTGAATGATGGTGATCGGCGATCACTTAAACGTGTGGTGAGATCAAATGGAAGAAAAACAACAGTAGAACTCAGGGCTATGTTTAATAGTGAAAGTAAGAACATTTCCACACACACAATGAGAAGGGAACTCAAGGGATTGGGACTGAACAGCTGTGTAGCTTTAAGAAAACCACTAATCAGTGAGGCTAACCGGCGCATCAGGGTAAGAAGAGAGGCAGGTGAAGTGATGCACACATCATGCCGAGTGCCTACTGTACAAGCCTGTGGGGGCAGTGTTATGATCTGGGGTTGCTGCAGTTGCTCAGGTTCAGCAACAGTATGTGCTCAAAGAATGAGGTCAGCTGACTACCTGAATATACTGAATGACCAGGTTATTCCATCAATGGATGTTTTCTTCTCTAATGGCACGGGCATATTCCAAGATGACAACACCAGGATTCATGGGGCTCAAATAGTGAAAGAGTGGTTCAGGGAGCATGAGACATCTTTTTCACACATGGATTGGCCTCCACAGAGTCCAGACCTTAACCCCATTGAGAATCTTTGGGATGTTCTGGAGAAGACTTTGTGCAGCGGTCAGACTCTACCATCATCAATGCAAGATCTTGGTGAAACATTAATGACACACTGGATGGAAATAAATCTTGTGACATTGCAGAAGCTTATGGAAACAATGCACAGTGAATCAAAGCTAAAGGCCGTCCAACGAAATATGAGAGTGTATGACCTTTTTTTTTGGCCAGGCAGTGTATGTCAAAAGTATTAAATACTCATGCATCCCAGTTTAGTTCTTATTGAAACTTTTAAAACAGTACATGTCAGAAACAGGGCTCATTATTCTATCGAGCAGTTTTGAGGGTTATATATTCTTTTAATTACTCTAATATAAAGTGTTTTTTTCCTCTTCTGGCTGCAGATTCTCTGTCACTCATTGTGAAACGTGGGTGGACGTTAAATACATCTTGACTCTTTGGCAGCAGCAAACTGCAGGAGGCAATAATTGTAGTTATTTTGTGGTAGTAAACAGAGCTTATGTATGACAGAATCAGGTAGAAACAACCTTTTAAGCTTTTTTTGAAGCTTGTTTGGATGTTAGAAATCAGGAAACTTGGAGCGTTGAGTGGATTGATGTACTCGCCAAGCTTTGTGTTTTCCACAGATGAGTCAGAGCGAATCCTCCAACACTGATTCAATATCTTTGAAGTCTGTTTTTAATCTTGGATATCGTTCTCAGGAGGACTTTGTTTGTGTGTTTGTTTCTGTTCACAGTCATCCGTGGATGAGATGATCGCCAGCACCGCCTACCTTGACCTTTTCCTGCGCAGCGTGTCAGAGACCTCCCTCCTCAAAACCTTCCTGCGCTTCATCCTGCTGCATCGCCACGACAACGACACCATCCTGGACACGCTGCTCACGCGCATCAGCAGCAACTCCAGGGTACAGAATCAAACTCTATATGTGCGTTAACGCGACGGCTCCTCGGCGCCTTATGTAAACTCTGCCGTGTGGGCGGCGTGTGGGCGAGGAGCGAGAACTCGATAACATGTTTCTGGTTTTTCAGAACAAACATGAGCAGTAAATGTCAACATTTCTGCTTCATTAGGCTGGTGTGTGTTTGTAGTCGGGAGAAAAATCCGATACTTCTACTTAAACTTAAATCTTCTGGAGTTAACGAAGTGTCAGGGAGTCTCTCGGGAGATAAAACTGAGTAAAGAAAGCTCTGAAGAGAAGCTGTTTCACTCAAAGGGAAATGTTTCTACAGACTCAAGTGTGTGGAGAGAGTTATCAGATAATCACAAACACACCTGAGTCGTTTCCTTTTCTTTGTGTTGCAGCTCTGTATGGTTTCACTGAGCCTCTTCAGGACTCTTCTCTCCCTGAACTGTGAAGACATCATGCTGCAGCTCGTTCTCAGGTTGTGCAGATCGCTTCATTTTAACCTGAAATCTGTGAATACAAACATCAAACTCTGCTCATGTGTGTGGTTTGTTTGTGTTTTTTTACCTCCCAGGTATCTTCTCCCCTGCACCCACGTCATGCTGAGTCAGCGCCGCGCCATCAGGGAGACGGACATGTACGGGAAGTCGGCGGATAAGTTCCTGTCCCTGATCCCTGAGTGCTGCAGGTTCAACGCAGCGCCCCCTGCTGAGCGGGAGGAGGAGAATCCGTTCTGGGGTAAAGGTGAGAGAAAAAGAAACACTTCTTAAAGCACAATGACAGATTTTTTAAAATTTATTTAACCTTATTTAACCAGGAAAGTCCCATTAAGATTAAGAACCTCTTTTTCAAGGGAGTCCTGACCAAGAGGCAGCAAAAAATAACAGTTCAACATAATTTAAAAGGACATACAGATGAAAAAATCCACCTGTTAAACCCCAAAGATCTAAGTTTTACTTTAATAATGATACTTCTACCTGTTAAACCAGCGTTTCTCAACCTATGTATGAAATGTCGAGTAATTGGTATGAAAAAAAAGAGAAAATTTCTACAGTAATTGTTGTTCTTTTTGAAATTAAAATGTTTTCTATATGTTTGGTATTTTGTAAGCAGAATATTGTTGAGTATTTAAGTATTTAGTATTTCATTGTAATTAGTATTTCATTTCTAAGAGCTTTAGTATTTTAATATTGAGTACTAGTTTTTTTGTACTTTATCATTTAAAATATTCTCTTATTGACTATTGCAGTACTTTAATGTTACATATTTCACTATTGTAGTATTTTTAGCAATTCTTATGAAGTATTTCAGTATTTTTAGCATTTTATTTTTAAGTTCTTTAGAATTTTATCATCAAGTATAAGTTTTTTAGTATGTTGTTATTAAGTAGTGTTTTACAATGATGTATTTCAATATTTTATCATTTAATATTTCAGTTTTTTAGCATTTTATTATTGTTATTAATTATTTTTAGTAGTTGAATGAGTATTAGTATAAGTTTTGTTTTTTCATTAATAAGTATTTGAACATTTTTTATTATTTTTTATGATGAAGTATTAGTATTTAAGTATGTTATTATTAAGTGGTATTTTATCATCAAATATTTCAATAATTAATCATTTATTATTTTGTATGCTTAGCAATTTTTTAAGCATTTAAGATTTTTTTATTGTTTCATTGTCAAGAATTTGAGAATTTATACATTTTTTTATTATTAAGTATTTCAATATTTTTGCATTTAAGAATTTTAATATTCAGTACTGTATAATTTTGAGTATCTCTGTGTACATTAAATTGTCTCTCGGGAATAAAAAAGTTTTTTGAATATGAAAGTTCACTTGAAATAAAGTCTAGGTCTTGATTAGGAAAAGTAAAATTCTCATTCTGCACTTATCCTCGCTACTCTGTTTTTACAACACAGTATAAAAACATTTAAAAAAAGAAGTCATTTTAGAAAAAAGAAATGTCTCTGGGGTCCCCAGAAATTTGTGATGTCAAAATGGGGTCACAGCCCAAAAAGGTTTGTAATCACTGAGTTAAACGATGTTTTAAAAACAGAAGATTTTAGATTTAATTTATGATTCTGAAAAAGTTAAACTGTCTTTATTTTGTCCTTCAGTTCTGAACAGTCCGAGCGCAGAGTCCCCGGCCCCCCCCAGACCCAGCACCCCGTCCCGCTTGGCCTTCTTCATCCGTCAGCCGAGCATCGGAGGTGGATTAGGAGGAGGGGGCGGCCCCTCCACCCCCACCAGCATGGAGGCCATGCAGTCCGGCCCCCCCGGCTCTCACCCCCTCTCCCCCGACAGCCCCATGCACCCTCACCCCCCCCACACAGAGAGTCTGGACTGGGACTCGGGTTACCTGGAGTACCTCAAAGACGCCCGCCGCGGCATCGAGTTCTGCTCCTGGGCCTGCCGCGACTGGTCGGCGCCTTACGACGGAGAAAACCCCTCCCCTCACTCGGTCCCTCCTCCCCCTCCTCCCCCAACCTCTAACGCCTCCATGGCCATGTTCCCTGAGCACTTTTCTCTGCAGGGGGGGAGCAGTAACACCCCTCCAGGCCAGCAGAGGGCGGCCATCGTGGCGGCGGCGCGCTCGGAGTGGAGCAGCTCGGAGCGGGACAGCGGGGAGTGGGACGTCACCATCGGCAAAAACAACTGCATCAGCCTCACGCCGCGCTCTAAGAAACGCAGCCTGCAGAGGGAGGAGCTTCTGCCAAAGCCCGTACCTCGCCTCCTACCCTCCTCTTCGTCGTCGGCTGCTCCTCTATCGGCGTCCCACGCTGCCTCGCCGCCCGCTCCTCACATTCCAACGTCCGCCATCACCGTTAGCTACCAGGCGATGTTTAACGGGACGATGAGCGGCGACGGCTGCTCGGACAATCAGGACAGAGGCCTGGAGGT
This sequence comes from Thalassoma bifasciatum, assembly GCA_008086565.1. Lineage (NCBI taxonomy): Eukaryota > Metazoa > Chordata > Actinopteri > Labriformes > Labridae > Thalassoma > Thalassoma bifasciatum. The sequence goes on along the minus strand of RPOG01002260.1, from coordinate 89,161 downwards.
GAAGAAGGTGAAGAGGGACTTAGGAGAGCAGCAGTACTTGGATGAAAACGCCAATCAGAACGGATCCCTCGTCTCGTGCCCGTCACAAAGCTGCTCCGCTCTCACTCAGTCCATTTTCAACAACAGTGACATCAGCGACGCTAAATCTCTCTGCGCCAATCAGCTCTCCTCTCAGAGCTCCGTCACGCAGCAGCCGTCTGACTCCAAACTGCTGAGCACCGACGCCCCTCACGGCGCGTCCTCCGAGCTTCCAGAAGTGGTTCAGTCTCAGTCCGTGGAGAGTTTGATCCAGGAGCTGCTGGAGCAGGCGCCGGGAGAACCGCAGCTGCCCGCCGACTCCAACGGTCAGGGCATCAGCATCGAGGCCTTCACGCGGGAGCTGAGCGAGCTGGAGGACAGGGTGAAGGAGCGAAGCCGAGCCGCCTGTCAGCTGGAGGAGAACGCCAGGGAGACGCTGACGGGCGAGCGGCAGGAGGAGGAGCAGCTGGAGGCGAAGCTGACAGGAGACACGAAGGGAGAGGGGGCGGCGGCGGCGGCGGCGGTGGGGCTGTGCAGTCCTGCCCGACCCCTCAATCAGGCCTCGTCTCAGCCGTACACAGGTGAGACTCACATTAACGTCGCTCTTTCAAAGCTCTGAAAAAAAAAAAACCTGCACGACAAGAGGTGTTGACCGTAATGGATCCATCAGAATGAAACAAGTTACACAAGAAACTGATTCTATTTTTATCTGCAGGTCACGGAGCAAAAGATAAACATGCAGGGAAGTTTGAAACAAGAATGAAATGAGGCTTTTCTTTTACGGATCCTGCACCTTTGGTTTTCTAAAATATTATCGTACTTAATGACCGCACCAGCTTTCAAATTTATCAACACATGAAGATTTACTTCATCAGAGCCTCTTGCTTTTTTCTTTCTCTTTAAAGTCTTTTAAAAATAGTTTTATTTACAAGGACTTAAAAAAAAAAAAAAAAAAAAAAAACTCTGCTACTGTTTAGGGCTGAACGGTTTCAGATAAAGATCTTATTGCAATTTTTCTGGCAGATACAGCGATTTCAATTCGATTCACGATTTTCTTTAAATCAAACTTTAGTGAAATTTTCACAATTTAAAGTCAATTTACAAACTTGACAGAAAGTTACATCAAACCATTGAAACATCAAAAGCTTTTACTCTAATGTGAAAATGAAAATAAAAACTGAAGGTAAGAATTGTTTCCAACTTAAAGATAAAAGGTCAATATTTTAATATGAAAAGTGGAAATTTTGAGAAATTAAGACAAAATTCTAAGACAAAAAGTCAATAAACTTCCAGAGTTTAAGAAATAAATTCAATATTATGTGAAAGAAGTCCAAACTTTCTTATTTAAGGTCAAAATTTTAAGATGACTAAAATCTAAGTTTTGAAATAAAGGCAATGTTTGAGATAAAAAGTTGAAATTTTGATATAAGAAGTCAAAATTATACGAAATAAATACAAAATTATGGAATGAAAAGCAAAAAAAAATGTTAAAGAAGATTTTTAGACAGTCGAATTTTGACTTTTTCTAAACCCAGAGTCTAACACCTATTCTTCTTATTTCTAAACTGGACTTTTTAAATTGTATTTTTAGTTATAAAAACTGAAGAAAAATACAATGAAAAAAATAATGCAGCACAAAATATTCTTAATTGTGTCAAGTTTAGTAAAATAAAACACAAAACAATTTTTAAAAAAATCCAACAATCCCAAGGAAAAAAGGATTTTTCCAACAGTCTCACACTCAAAGACAGGTGTGTGTGTAACAGCTGATATAACAGATCCTGGGTCAGTCAGGAGAAAAAAATCGCAGCTTTAGCGAAAACATGATCACCATGTTTGAAATTGCGATTTCGATCAGAAAAATACGTTTTTAGACCCTCTTTTTGTCATTGACCCCTCCATAAGAAATGAACTTCCTCTCTTTGTTATTTTCCTCTGTTTTCCGTCCTCAGTCTTTATTCCAGCTGCAGAGATGCTGACTCGTATTAAAATGCCTGATTACATCATCCCGTCCTCTCTTCCTTTATTGGCTCCGTGTTCGTTTTAGAATTCGATTAAAGACGTCGCTGAGTGCTTGAGAGGCTCTTAATGGCTTTATCTCATATCGCAGACCTCCTTCACCAGCACTTTAGCTCCAAGGTCTCTCAGATGAAACCGAAACGTCTCCTGTATTTTCCACGACTCAAACTGAAAGTGACTGTGCAGCTGGATTTCCCCTCAGATCTTTGTTTTTAAAAATCAAAACACCTTCAGATTCAGACGATTCTTCCTTTAATCTCTCGTCTTTTCTCTCCTGACATGTTTCTGTTTCTGCCTTTTACCTGATGTTTGTTCCTCCTTTGAACTTTAGTGAATGAAAAATGTGTTTAAATTAGGGCTGAACGATTTATCGTTTTCTGATCGAAATCGCAATTTCAAACATCGTGATCATGTTTTCATTAAAGCTGCGATTTTTTTCTCCTGACTGACCCAGGATCTGTTATATCAGCTGTTTCACACACACCTGTCTTTGAGTGTGAGACTGTTAGGAAAGATCCTTTTTTCCTTGGGATTGTTGAATTTTTTAAAAATTGTTTTGTGTTTTATTTTACTTAACTTGACACAATTAAGAATATTTTGCGCTGCATTATTTTTTAATTGTATTTTTCTTTAGTTTCTATAACTAAAAATACAATTTAAAAGTCCGGTTTAGAAATAAGAAGAATAGGTGTTAGACTCAGAGTTTAGAGAAAAGTCAAAATTCGACTGTCTAAAAATCTTCTTTAACTTTTTTTTTTGCTTTTCATTCCATAATTTTGTATTCAATTCATATAATTTTGACTTTAATCTTAGAATTTAGACTTCTTATATCAAAATAATTTTATTATTTAATATTTTATTGTATTTAACTTGACACAATTAGGAATATTTTGCACTACATTATTTTTAAAAGTCAAGACTCAAAGATAGCTCTTTTTGTTCTTCAGTATTTTATAACTAAAAATACAATTTAGAAAGTCTGGTTTAGAAATAACAGGAATAGGTTTTTTTTTTCCACTTTTCATATTAAAATATTGACCTTTTGTCTCAAAGTCGGAAACAATTCTTACCTTCAGTTTTTATTTTCATCCTCGTATTAGAGTAAAAGCTTTTGATGTTTTAATGGTTTGATGTAAAAGTTTGTAAATGTTACTGCACATTGTGAAAACTTCACTAAAGTTTGATTTGAAGAAAATCGTGAATCGAATTGAAATCGTAAGATCTGCCAGAAAAATCGCAATTAGATCTTTTTCTAAAACCGTTCACTCATCCATCCTCTCTCTCTCTCTCTCTCTCTCTCTCTCTCTCTCTCTCTGCAGGTCCGTTCATGGTGGTTCTGTTCACCAAGCTGGAGAACATGCTCCAGAACTCTCTGTACGTCAACATCCTGCTGACGGGCATCGTGGCCCAGCTGGCGTGTTACCCTCAGCCGCTGCTGCGCTCCTTCCTGCTCAACACCAACATGGTCTTCCAGCCCAGCGTCAAGTCACTGATCCAGGTAAAACTCACCTGGTTAAAACTCACCACGTCGTTAAACCGCTCAGGAGAGAGCAGCTGGAAGAGTCTGTGCCTCTAAAGTTGAAATCACACTTTCTGAGGCTTTTGTTTTTGGACGCCGTCGTCCTCTTCCAGCCCACCTCAAGTCTGTGCTGACTTCTCTTCCAAAAGCTCCAGGCCTGTTTTGACAAAAGTGGCCCCGTTAAAAACTGAAAAGTCTTTTTCCTCAATTTAAAACCAGAGTCGAACAATTTGCAATAATAATATAATTGCAATAATTCTTCCCTATTTTATGGTTCCCCATGTTGTGTGTTGTTGTTATAAATTGCGATATTCAAAGGCACGATGTTTCATTTTTAATTTGTCTCGTTTTGAATAGGAAAAAAACAAACATAAGGGAGAGAATAAAGATTTCTAGTAAAAAAGAAATAAAGAAAATCCACAAAAAAAGCCCCGTCTCCTATGAAAGCCCATTTTAGCCAGTTTAAAAAGTAAATAAATAAAAATAAGCTTTCATGTAAAGTTGAAATTTTGAGTTAAAAAGCTGCATTTATGACAAAAAAAAGTCTTAGAGTTTTAATATTTTTTGCTAAATTAAACTATTTAATTGCTCCCTGAGTTTAACATAAAAAGTGCATTTCATTAATGCGCAAAATTAGAACAAAGCCTCGTAACGCCACATTGTTATATTATAATACGTTTAAGTTTTTATGTAACAATGCAACATTCTGTCATAAATAAAAAGAAAATCCACAAAAAAATCTCCTATGTAGGCCCATTTTAGCCAGTTTAAAAAATAAATAAATAAAAATAAGCTTTCATGTAAAGTTGATTTTGAGTTAAAAAGCTGCATTTATGACAAAAAAGTTAAAGTATCAACCTTTTATCTGAAAAGTTTGACTTTTAATCGCGTAATTGACTTTTTTCTCACAATTTTGACTCTATTATCTCTGAAATGTTAACTTATTTTCTCAAATTTCACCTTTTTATCTTTGATTTTTGACTTAATACAGGCAGAAAAAAGTCTCTCAATGAAACCAACTTTTGATTTTTACTTTTTTTAACTGGTGGAAACAGGCTTTCATAGTTTTCACACACAGGTATCTCTCAAAAGAATTACAATATCATGAAAAAGTTTGATGTTTTTGGTCACTTATAATACACTTATTTCCATAGAGTGAAAAAAAACCTCAACATATATATTAAAAATTAAAAATTAGCTTTGAAATTTGGAGTTAAAAAGCTCAATTTTTGACAAAAAAAGTAAAGTATTAACCTTTGTCTCAAAATTTTAACTTTTTATCTCAAGAGGTTGACTTTTTTCTCATTATTTTGACTCTATTATATCTGAATTTTGACTTTTTATCTTTTAATTTTGACTTAATACAGGCAGAAAAAAAAGCAAATTTTTCATTTTTACTTTTTTAACTGGTGGAAACGGGCTTCCATAGTTTTCCTACACAGGTAACTCTCAAAAGAATTACAATATCATGAAAAGTTAAATGTTTTTGGTCACTTATAATACACTTATTTCCATAGAGTGAATTATTTTAAGCCTTTATGTCTTGAAATGTTGATGATTATTGTTCACAGTTCATGAAAACCCAAAATTCAGTGTCTCAGAAAATCAGAATGTGACTTAAGTTCAATAAAAAAAGGAGATTTATTACTGAAATGTGAAAAGTTTTTCTACTTTCTGAACATTTTCCAAGTTTCCTCCTGATTTTCTTGCCAATTTTGCTACTTTTTGACCTTTTTACCACCTTAAACTTCGTTTTATTGCTACGTCTTTCTGTTTTTGCCACTTTTCACCTCTTAGATTGTTTCTCTGTTAAAGGTAGTTTTCAACTGTTTGTCTCTTTGGTTGAGCAGAGCTGAATAATTCTGGTGTAGAGTAGAAAACATCTTGTTCTGACACATTTCAGGTTGAAGAAATATTGGATTGTCTGTGATTTGTCTCAGTGAAAGTGAAAATACCGACAGTTTTCGTCTCTTTCTCCGTCTCTCTGACCTTTAGGTTCTCGGTTCTGTGAAGAACCGCATCGAGGCGTTCGCGGCCTCCCACGAGGATTTCCCCGCCATGCTGAAGAAAGCGCAGCAGTACCTGGTGGCCCGAGGCAAAGTGGACTGGTCAGACTCGCCCGCAGGAGTTCCCACCCTGAGGCGCTCTGATTCACTGGGTGAGGAAACAAACACACCAAGAGTTTGTCAGAGTTTCAGGATGAAAGCAGACGAGCAGCTGACGACCTGGAGGAAAGTCTCACAATCTTTTCTTCAGCTTGAACCACAAAAATATATCAGTTTATCCAGTTATTTCACAGTAAGATGGAGAAATGGAGATCACCCTGCATTATTTTTTCAGTTTCTAGATGTGCAATGAGCCCCTACGGCAACATGGAGGGGAAAAAAAGGTTTTAATTTTTTTTTTGTGAGATGGGTTCACTTAACCGGTGTTTCAGTGTAAAGTGTGACCACGTTAACTGGTGACTCTCAGCCAACTATTACCATTGACTGTATATAGAATGGACAGCGTGGCTCCGACTGTCACCGTTCTACGATTTTGAAGCCAAAAAAAAACGTTTCTCTAGCCGCCATTGTGCAGCCAGAGTCTGCGCAGTAGAGAATTTCTGGTGGAGCCAAGTAAAAAAGAGAAATAATTTAAAATTTAAAATATTTATTTCTTCTTCTTCAGAAGGTTTAGTCTCCTTTTGGCTCTTTCCCGAAGTTTCTTATATCCCCGATAAAAACTACTCACGAACGGCAGCTGTCAACTATCGGAAAACGAAACTTATATCGCGGTTTTTAACGTCCAATAACTAATGAGAAACTAACTTCTCAGAAAAAAAACACCTGAACACTATGCAGCCAGATGACATCATCATACTACCTTAGAGTAAAGATGAGAGAAACGTTTCTATGAGGTATCGTAATTTTTTTAAGTTTTCCCGGCTCATATCCTGAAAGCATGGGGGGGCGGGGCTTATGACCTATACTGCAGCCAGACACCAGGGGGCGGGGCTTATGACCTATACTGCAGCCAGACACCAGGGGGCGGGGCTTATGACCTATACTGCAGCCAGACACCACTGCTATGGTCTATGGTTTTTACGAGTTTAAAAAGAATTAAATTATTGCCTTTTATCTCAAAATTCTGCTTTTTCCCACAATTTAAACTCAATAATCTCAATTTTTTTAAACTTAACCTCAAATTCGATACTTTTCCCTCATTATTTTGAAAAAGCTCAAGTACAGAAAATCCCAGTTTATCAATTCCCTAATCATTTTCCTCACAGATCACTTTAAAGTTTTTGAAATGTTGTTGCTTTCATTTGTTTTCGAGAGTTTCAGGTGAACTTTGGTCCCATGTTCTTCTTCTGGTGTTTTATGAATTGTTTTTCCCTCCAGTGAAAAGTCGTAAGCCGTCCCTCGGCGACCTCATCCTCCGTCACACCAACAGCCCGACGCGAGCTCGACACGCCGCCCAGCTCGCCCTCGCGCACGTACGAGACGGCGGCCAATCCCTGCACAGCGCCCTCTTCAGGGGCGGCGGAGGCGGCGGCGGGGCGTCCGGTTTGGAGAAACAGGCGGAGGCTCTGCGTGTGAAGAACGCCGTCTACTGCGCCGTCATCTTCTGCGAGTTCCTGAAGGAGCTGGCCGCCCTGGCTCAAGAGCACGCCGTCAGTCTGCCTTTCCCTCAGAGCCAGGAGGAGTAGACGGTAAACACATCCAGCTCCCCGACACCGTTTCCTCCGTTTAGGCTCTAAGAGCGCCGTAGGATCCCGCCACAAAAGGACAGAGACTCTCCTGTCGCTGAGGAAAACGACCTTTTGTACCAAATTGTTACAGAAACCTGTCAGACTGGAAGAATCCTCCTCATCTGTAAACTTCCTGTGCATATCATGTATTATATTTACACACAGAGAGATGTGGGAGCCTGTACATACACAAATGTGTCGGTATCATGTGACTCAGTTAAGCCACAGGTGGTAGAAATAGGCGCACGTCCTGGTGCTAGTCCACACTTTTATTCTTTCCATCTGAAAATCGTGCTCTCAGGCAGCAGAGGAGAAAGCTCTGTCCTCCACAGGAATCACGACACCAAAAAAAAAATGGTTCAGCAGGAAAAACGATGAAAGCCTCGGTCGTTTCTGTTCACCTCGGAGCTTTTTTTGTTCTCTTTCAAGGAACGAATGAAATAGAAAAAACCCACAGGGAGCGAAACATTTCCTTTCAGCTTCTGAAGTGTCCATTTAAAATCTAAAAAGCTGCAGAGAGCTCGATGAAAACTGGAAGAAAAATGAGTCAGGGCCACTTCCTCTTTCACTAATTGGCTTAAACACACACAGACTGGAAACCTTAGATGCCATTTTTTTAATTTCTCCTTTGCATTTGCACCATTTTTAAGACATATCACATGTGAGAGCAGGTGTGTGTAAGTGTGTGTGTGAGTGTCGCCAGCTCTCGAGGTCGTGTGTGTGTGTGAGCTGCTCACCTGTTGCCATGAAAGCATCTGCGGGGTTTAAAAAAAAAGGCAGAACTGCTTTTTACATTTCCGACTTTGTGTCATTTAGTCTTTTTAAAAAAAGACCCAGGAGTCTGCTCGGGAAAAAGAGGGAAAGTGTTTTTTTTTTTTATTTCCTTCTTTTTTTCTTCTTCTTCTATGAAGCATAGGAACAATTTCTGTTGTTTTGAACTGACAGTTAAAGAAAAAACCTCATGAGGCATTCACTGACTTCTCTTAAAGATGTTTTGTTTGTGAGCTAAAAGTGAAGCGAACTCCATTTCAACTTTTGTTGTTTTTTTTTGTGTGTTAGCTGCAAAATGTTTCCTGTGAGTGAGAAAAGCCAAACTGAACACACGCAACAGTAATAAGCTGCTATTTTTTGACACTAACTCCCTGTTTTTAGTGGTTTAACTGCTACCAGCTCTGAGTTTGATTGTTCGGTACCGAGTTAAACGTTTGTGCGAGGATGAGGAGGAAGCAGAGCCGTGTTGAGTTTGAGGTTTTTATTTATTTTCTGCTGAAGTCGCAGCCACACAGTGTTGAAGCTTTCTGCCAAGAGAAATATCCTCGGAGCTTTTCAGACTTTGATTTGGTGCTTGTTTGGGATTTTCTTATTATTTTTTGGGGGGTGAAATCTGGAAAAATTTGAGAAATAATTCTGTTAAGTGAAGGATTACCTCGACTGCTTTTAGTGATTTTTCAGCACTCGCCGGCTGCGCGCTCTCAACATTTTTTGGCAGAAGTTAATCTGTTAAAAGCGGCGCCATCCTGCGAAGTCTTAATCTTTGAAACGCTTCATGCATTTTTACATTTCTTTTCCTCTCAGAGTTGAGTCTCTCTCAGCTCGTCAAAGCCATAATCATGGTTTTTGTGTTTGTAAATTTTCATCACTGCTGTAAATCCCTTTTCTATGAGATTTTTAGACACGTTTTCTAACAGCTGTACCGGCTGTTTTTTTAAAAAAAAGCATTAGTTTAAGAAGAGTTTGCATGCAACTTAAGGCCAGGTTTATAAAAAGATGATAATAAATAGTGTAGAATAAGTTTTCTTTGGTTTGTAGACGACCTGAATCACTCCCATGCTGCAGTTTTTCGTGAGTCCTCCTCCGGTTTTGCAGACACTGAATGTCAGGGCTGAACGATTTTAGAAAAAGATCTAATTGTGATTTCAATTCAATTTACTCAATTTTATTTAAAATCAAGCTTTAGTGAAGTTTTCCCAATGTCAAAACATCAAAAGTTTTTATTGTAATGCAAGGATGAAAATAGAGGTACGAATAATTTTTAACTTTTACATAAAAAGGTCAATAATTAAGTTGAAAGGTGGAAATTTTGAAAAAAAAAGTCAAAATTATGAGACATATAGTCAATATTTTGAGATTAAAAAAAAAAAATTTTATGTAATTAATCCAACATGATGTGAAAAAGTCTTAACTTTCACATCAAGGGTCAAATTTTTTAGATTAAGCATCAAAGTATTGAAATAAAGGCAACATTTGAGATAAAAAGCGGGAATTTTGATATAAAAAAGTAAAAATTCTAAGATTTAAGTCGAGACTATAAGAAATGAAGACGACATTAATAGATAAAAGGCAACAATTTGAAAAAAGAAAAGACGATTTTGAGATAAATCGCCAATTTTTGACTTTTCTTAAAACCCTTAGTCAAACACCTCCACTGAGTCTGAACTTTAAATACAACTCTCACTATTTTTAAATTGGACTTTTTTTTTTTAAAGACACTTTTTGGGCTTTTCTGCCTTTAATTGGATAGAGGAGGACAGTGGACGGAGAAGGAAAGGGGGAGAGAGCGGGAAACAGGCCACAGGTGGGAATCTAATCCAGGCCAATCCACTAGGCCATCTGTGCCCTGCTTAACCAGACTTTTTAAATCGTATTTTTAGTTTTAACAACTGAAGAACAAAGAGAGCATCTTTGACTCTTAACTTTTAAAAACAATTGAGTCCAAAATAACTGTTTTATGTTAAAAAAGATAAATAAAAAACCAAACAATTTTAAAAAATCAAAATTTAATAAGTGATAATAAGAAAAACGAGATTCAACAATCCCAAGGGAACAAAAGGATCTTTCCCAACAGTTTTACACTTAAACACGTGTGTGTGTGTGAAACAGCTGACACTAAAGATCCTGGGTCAGTCAGGAGCAAAAAAATTGGCGAAAACATGATCGTGACGTCTGAAATCGCGATTTCGATCAGAAAAAAATCTTTCAGCCCTACTGAATGTTTCCTCTCGCTGATCAAACATGTCGTCTGTATTTTACTCACTGCCGTCAGTCCGTCCATCTGTTCACCTCAGAGGGAGATAAATGTTTGAACAGAGAAAGAAAAAAGTCTCTCTCTCTTCTCAGACTCTATTTTTACAAACCGTTCTGTTCCAGAGTTTCTCGTTTTTTTTCCCCGTCGCTGAGTAACAAAACAGTTTCCTTCACCAAAGATTATCTCACCGTCACAACACCTGAGACAACGACTGTGTCTGTACTTTACTCCGGAAAAAGCTTCAGAGGCAAAAAAGTGCCAACGCCGACTGAAAATCAAACGAAGTAACAACGAGGAGGAAAACAAACTCAACAAGTTTAAACCAAACTCCACAAACTCGAGCTTCAATGAACCAGAAAACTCATAGGACAGTTTTTTAAAAGATCCAGTAAAGGTTTAAAAAAGGGATTTTCAAAGCTGAATTCATTGGCATTATCTTTCTTTAAGCTGCCAGTCTTTACCACGAACATTTTTACATTTTTAGATGATTTTATATCTAAGAGCGCGAAGAAATAAATGAAATTAAGTTAGAAATAAGTCATTTTCTTGAGGGAGTGAGAGAGAAACACAAAGTGAAACACTCAAAAATATTTACCACGAGAGACAAACTTGCACCAGGAAAGGAGAATTTAAACATTTATCCTATTATATCCCACTTTTTCTGTTTAATATAACTCTAGTAGGCTTCAGGAATCCTATTTTTACATGGTTCATTTAACATAAAATTAAAATTCCCAAACATATGTTGAGTCATAATAAAGTGAGAGGAGATTCTTGATCATAGATTTGGGATAAAAATGACAAAAATGATGAGCTCAAAGTCAAAAATATTAAAAATTAAGACACAGTGAGTCTCAAATTAGTTAAAAAGTTTATATATTTGAGTCAAATTATGAGATAAAGTTTCAAAATCACCTGACAAATACTTCAATTTGTAAGATTGTGAATAATAAATGTAGGATAAAAACTTAAAAATTGAGAGACAGGACAAAAGTAAGTGCAGAAAATCATCATAAAAAGATTTTTTAAAAAATCAAATAACAGATTTGGGATTAAAACCATATAGAAAATAATGAGACCAAAGTTGTAATATAAGAAATTCAGAGACAGAGAATCACAAATGAGAATGAAAATGTAGATATTCAAGTTAAATTCTGAGATAAGTCAAAATGACATGATGAAAAGTCAAATTATACGACAGTAAATAATAGATTTGGGATTAAAAAAGTTAAAAAAAATATGAGATTGAAGTTGTGATATAAGAAATTTGGAGACAGTGAATCACAAATACATTAAAAAAATGTAGATATTCAAGTTAAATTTTGAGATAAGTCAAAATGAAATGATGAAAAGTCAACTTATAAGAAATTAAATAATAGTTGTGGGTTAAAAAAAAGTGAAACATTATGACTTCAAAGTTGCAAGAAGTCATAAATATTCCAAAATCAAGGACAGTAAGTCACAACTGGGTACAAGTCCAATAATATGAAAAGTTTAAAAAAAATAATGTTGGATAAAAATGTCAAAATTGAAAGACAGGACAAAATCAAGTTGATAAAAAAGATAAAAATACAAATTTTATGATCATAAGTTGTTAACTTTTAAATAAAAGGTTTGATTTTTGAGACATTAGGTCAGAAATATAGGGTTAAAAAAACTAAATTATGGCACGAAAAGTTGACTTTTGACTCTCTCTCTCTCTCAAATGTTGATTTTTAACTCAAATATCTGATGAATAAACTCATTCTCATAGTCTCATTACTTATTTTAAAACAGGAAGGATAATTATTGAAGGTTTCTCCTTCTTTAATCACGGGTGAGGATTTATTTCATCATTGATTTTCTCTTCTTTTTTACTCAGAAGAAGCAACAAATGAAACCAAATGATTCTTCTTCTCCTTTAAATCGTCTTCGTGTTTCCCGCTCGTCTCCTCAGCTCGACTTTAAACTTTGACGTTAACTGACATAAACGGTTTTTAAACCCAAAGCTTCTTTTATTCACTGTCACCGTTTTTTTTTTTTTTTTTTCCTTTTCGTTTGTTTGATTTCTTGAACGCTTTGAGAGTGAAAACCAGACGCCTGACGCTGTCGTTTATATTCATCACTCCTGGTGTCAGTCAGAGGAAACTCAGAGGAAACTAAACTCAGAGTTTCTGTTGTTTTTGTGTTTTTTTAAGGTTGAACAGGAAGAAAGCAGAATGCCAAAGTGTTCACCTGTCGTTTTATTTGATCAAATGAAGGTTTTGATTTGCTCTTCCACTGCCCGACCTGCCAGGAAACACGTGTGCCAAATGAGGCTTTTTATTTCTAACGTTTGTTTCCTTTGACAGAAACGTCTCAGAAACTGTTTGAAGGGATTTTAGTTTCTCCTACTGTTGAATTTGACTCATTTCTTTTTTGCGTTAATCACAAAAATCTTTGTGTTTGAGCTCTGACTCCCTCACTCGCTGATTTCTCCCCTGTGATCTATGCAAATCATACTCTGGTGTCCCTCCCCCTTTCTCCCCCCCCTCTCTCTTCCTCCTGAAAGATGATGTTGACTGATTTAACGTGTAAATACTGTAAAAAAAAAAAAAGAAAAGAAGAAGAAGTGGCGAGTTGAGAAAATGCAGAGTTATAACCAACAGGACAGAATGGAAATCACGCTCAAAGTAATGTAATGATGAATGTTGTCAGAAATATTTTTCTATATTTTGAAATCATTACGAAAAAAAAAAAAGGACAGAAATACAAAGTGGGAAAGCTGTAAGAAGAACACTACAAAGGGAATGTTTTTATTAATTTATAAATTCTTTGCCTAGCAATACTGACTGTGTCCCTGTGTCTTTTTTGTCGTCCTGTGTCTCTCTCCCTCTACTGGTCAGGAGGTGAACTGCAGCTACATTTATTTTTTTCTCTTGATGTGGATTTCTACGACGGAAAGTTAGGGTCACACTGGAAAGTAGTAAACTTACAAGATTAATGTAAAAAAAATATGAGAATAGAGTCGTAAACTTATGTGATCAAAGTCATAAACTTACGAGAAAAAAATGTTAAACTTACTGAAATTTATCTTGTCAGTTTATTCTATTTAAAAGTTATTTACTCCTAAATTCAATGGTCCATGTGGTAGAAATTCATATTAACCTGTGTCAGAATGTTTTTCTTTTTCTAAGGGCCTGAAAAAATGTTTTCAATTTTTTTTCCAAACATAATTATTTTTAAAAACATTATAGACAAACATTTGAGGGTGAAAAAGCTTAAAATGGACAAAAGAGAGTTAAAATGTTTCATTAAAAAAAGATTATTGATGAAATTACCATAAAAAAGGGGGAAAAAAAATAAGTCATATTTAAATTAAGTTCACACTGTTTTATGTTGAATGCTCGGTTACAAATATTGAGAAAAAAAAATGGAAGACTTTTTATGATGCCTTAAGACAAATAAAACACTCAAAGGAAAATGATCACGCAATATTTCTTTCATTTTTCATATTTTTGTTCCATGACTAATGTCTCATAGTTTTCCAAATTAATCCTTTTTATTCATTATGCAGATTATTGTAAGAGGTAAATTTATGTTTTTGGCAAAAATGGTAATTTTGCTTTATTTATGTATTAGTGAGAGTATTTTTTGTCGAATGAAGGATGAAACAACCTCCTGAAATATCAAACCCTCACTGAAGAAAGACTAACTAAACCATGTTTTTAATTCTGATTATAAACCAGTTATTGATCGTTTATTCCTCAGAGCAGATTCTGAGCGAACTCCTCCTCATTCTTCGTTCCTCTGTGTTGTTTGTGTCGCGCCTCAGTCCTTCAGCAGCTTTAATCCACTTTGGTTTGTTGTTGCTTAGACACAGCTGCATTTGTCCTCCCTCCCTCTCTCTCTCTCTCTCTCTCTTTTTCTTTCTTCTTCTGCATCAGTTCATCATTAATGCAGGATGAAGAAAGAGAGAGAGAGGAGAGAGAAGAGAAAGTCGTGTGTTGATGAAGAGACTGTGTGGAGTTTTGTGTTGATATAAGAAGAAAAGAGTCTTTAATCAAAGCTGAAATAACTGATTATAAGACTCTGTCATCATGAGTGAAGATTTGTGAACAGCTAAACGAGGAAAGGATGATCAGTTTGAGAAGTTAGAGGTCTGATAGTTTGCAGACAGTCACGTTCTGTCATCAGTAATGTTGTAAAGTCTGCAGCTGAAAGTCTGTCATTAATTATGAGAGCGCTGAGAGGGAACCTCAGGCCAAACAATCAGGTACACACATCTGAGTTTATCGACTTATAAAAGCGTAGAAACAATTAAATTTGATATCATGAACCATGTGCAGGCAGATACCCAACACACACTGTTCACCCCGAGACGGATAAATAATAAATGAGATCTGCTCCGAGTGTGTTCACAGGAAAACATGTTAGGAAAACGTTGTTAACAGAGTCACTCTCATGAGGAGGAGACTGATAAAATGTTGTTTCTCTCTTAATTAGTGCTTCTGCTCTTCCTTAAAGAGTCAAATTTAAGTTTATAAATGTCTCTGGTCTTTTTACAGACAATGTGGTTCCTCACATGTTCACTCAGAGCTTGTTAAAGCTCACGTCAAAACATCTGACTTTAAAACTGGATTAAACATTTCTTTAACCTGGTGGAAAAAAAACGTAAGATCTTTGTAGCTCATTTCTTTCTGTAGCTGTGTAAAAACTTTCTTTTGTAAAGATTCGCAAAAAACACTCACAGCTTTTGCAACCTGAGTTCGAAAGTGACACGAATCAACAAAGAAATTTCGATCCCATGTTACGGCAAGTATCTTGTAACAATGACGCTAGAATTTTCGTCATAAGTTTTAATGGAAAAGGTTTAATTTTCTGCATTTTTCTGCATCCATCCAGGTTGTTTCTAGGGTTGTTTGACTATTCAGGGACACCGTGCATTACTTATAAATTTTAAATATCTGAATACTAAATAAAAGGGACTGTGAGGACTTTCTAAGTGATCTTGAAAAAGTCTCATATCTGTAAATTAGATTTCTGTGATGTATTTAGTAGTAATGGTGGAAACAGGAGCTGTCTGACAGAAAAGAGACAGAAGAGCAGAAGAAAGATAAACAGGAGAGTGATAGAGCATGAGCTAAAGGCTAAAACAGTCTCTAATGTGTTTGTGTTAATGTTGATTCCTGTCCACATGCAGCAGTTATTCTGCAGTGATCTGTTCAAACCTGAGAGTCTATCAATAAAATGAAGAGCCAGGTTACGTTTGCTCTGCTTGGTGAGGTTGGAGTTGGTAGATGAGCACTGGTAGGAAACAACCAGGATTCACGACGACTACTTCACAAAGCTACACTGCAAAAACTGAAATCTAACCAAGTCATTACGTCTTATTTTTCGTAACATTTATCTTATTTTTCTTGATTTGAGCCACATTCACCAGACCAGGTCATAAAAATGTCTCATTTTAAGTTTTCTAAGACAAAAATGAGGTGTAAATTGCTTGTAACAAGTCAAAAAAAAAAATCTGCCAATGGGATTAGAAAAAGTCTCTTCTTCAAATTTGTCTTATCTCATTGGCAGATTTTTTTTACTTGTTACAAGCAATTTACACCTCATTTGTGTCTTAGAAAACTTAAAATGAGACATTTTCATGACCTGGTCTGGTGTATGTGGCTCAAATCAAGAAAAATAAGACAATTTTTACTAAAAAAAAGACATAATGACTTGCTTGGATTTCAGTTTTTGCAGTGTCCAAACTGAGTTCATCAAGTTTGCTTACCTAGCAACACGGAGCATATAAATAAAAATAACCTGTGGTTCTCTAAATGTGAACCAAACCAAGATCTAACGTTAAAGACAGTTCCCTCCTGGTTATATTGAAACCTCATAAAGCCTAACGTTCCAACAATTGTCATCACGTTTCAAACAACACTGTAGTGTATCTGGTAATAAGTTGTCTTGAACAAAGAAAAGTAGAGTTAAAAGATCTGTTCTCCTTTCATTTTTCTGAAAACAAACCGAAACTAACACATAACTTGTTTCATCATGACAGCAAAAGCTTATGGAAAGCGTAGTCTTTATCGCCAACACTAAACTCCTTATAAGATTTAACCTCTTAAGTCCTGAGCATTTTTCTTTTGTGCATTTTTTATTTCTCTTTGCTATTTCAGATTAGTAAGACCTAATACGTGTAAAAAATAAATTTGGTCTTTGTATGGGAAGTTATGTTTTTAGTGTTATGAGTAAGCCACTAGTTTTTACTTATAAGTGTTTTTGTTCATAACTACACTTTTTTTTCTATCTGAAATGGGTGTAAAGTTATGATATCACCAAAAGATGATGTTGGAAGTGTCTCTGAATGTGGCTAAGAGATTAAAGTTTTTAAAAAATAAAGTTTCATGGGTCTGAGAAGCAGAAATGTTTTGGTCTTAAGAGGTTAAATAACTGCTACTGCACTGAGTTTTATCTTATTGTTTAAATATTCCTCAGCAAATATGTGGATATGATTGTTTTTGCAGGTGCAGGATGAGATTTAACAGGAGAGAATGACTTCACATGAACAGGAGTTGCAGTTCCGTTTTACTCCAGAGAGGGCGCCAAAGACAATGCAAACCTCTCTACAGGAGCTTTAATTGAGAAGTTGTATCACTTGATTCTGTGTGTGAGTGTAAAAATGTACATTTATCCACCAGAGCATCAGAGAAACACATCTAACAGATGGTTAAGTCAATGCAGAATCATATTTTGTACATTAAAGCGCAGCAGCCAGAACCTCTGTGCACAAAAACAAAGCATTTGTTATTCAGCCTAAATGAGAGAAGCTTCCCTGCGGCATCATTCTGTTTTCTTATTAATGAATAATCTCTCTACCCTGGTTGTTGTTGATTATTCAAAACAGTCTCAACACTCTCAAACCCTGAGCAGGATGCCAAAACCAGCATTAACACAAAGTCTGAAGATCAAGAAAATATGAATCGTGAGCTCGTTCTGAGAGTTTGCATTCAGAGGAAACTCGAGGCGGCTTGGCGGTCTCCAAGCAACAGCCAACGAGAGGGAAACCAGGACAAAGAGAGGTGGGTGGTGAGAGAGAAGTGGAAGATGAGGTGAAGTGGAGCTGAACATGGGGCTGACGTGGCGCTGCTACCTGACCACAGGTAAGACCGGGTTTGAATTCATTTACTTTATATAAAGAGAAGGATTTAAGAGTTAGAATGAAGTTAAAGTGGAGTAAATCTCTCATGTGTGTGAAGATGGAAACTTAGAAGTGCTTGCTTATTGTTTTTCTTTCCAATTCTAACTTCTCTCTCATAATTTCACTGCCATTTCTATATCAATTTTTATAAGTTTTGGGTAATTTTCTAAGATTTACCAGCACTTATAATGTGGAGTTTTCTCATTGTGACATGACTGTTGCAGAAAAGCACTCACATGATGAGAAACTGAACCTTCCTCATCTATAATTCAGTTTGTAATAAGAGTTAGAAGAGCTGACACAAAGAAGCAGGAGTGTCTTAAACACACCTGTCACATTACCTGCAAAATAAAAAACTCCACTAGAACGTTAAAACATTATTTAAAATCCTTTAGAAACAGTTCACTCTGAGGTTTTCTTTCGAGGGATGGAATTGATAAGATTTTATGGACACCAATGCTCTTTTACTTTTTTTTTTTATCAATTCCTCCTGTGAATTTTCTGTGCACAAAAGTAGCTCTACAGGTTTAAGCAAATAAATATAAAATTGGTCCTGGATTCAGATATCTCTGGGCATTCATAAATAATTAAGTAAAAATCGCACATCAGGTGATGTCGATACATCGTTTTGTTGTATTTATTAGCTGAAGTAGGCCGTTAAGCGATGCTTGGAGTTGTTCAAACATTGTGCTTGCCGTAGTTATGTTGAAATCACCTGTTTGAAAAACATTTTCCTGTTTGTATTTTCATTTTCATTAAGCTCACGCTATTTTTTTCTATATAGTTTTTGGTTCATCAGGAGATGTGTAACATGTTGAATGTATTGAATCTGAATCTTTTGTGAGAGAGTAATCAACATTTTGTGTTCAGTTTTACAGTTTCTAAAGTAAAACTTCAAGTAGAAAATCCTGAATCAGAGTTTTCTTGTCATTTATCTGCTGAGCTGAGGTAGCTAGGGCTAAGCTAGTTAACGTAAGGACATTGTGTAAAGAAACGATAAAGGGAATCGTTATGAATAAAGACTAATAATTTCCATGAATTGAACCATTTCTCAATTCTCAATACGAACCAGTTCTCGATTCCTGTCCCCACTTCTTCCAGTTTCATTGAGAAAAATCCTAAAAGAATCCTTAAGAGCAGTTCAGAGAACAGATGAATAGTTTTAATACCTAAATCTCTGAGTTTTTGAGGATTTGTGTTTCTAAACATGTTCCTGGTAAGAACTTTACTTTCCGTTTGTGGTATGAAGCCTCCCGTTGCTCCCTGTGTTCTCACGCTACATCACACAAACGGACAGACGTCTCTCTCCACCATTTCCCCTCCTCACTTTGTGCTTCTCATGAATAAAAAAACCACAGCAGGGTCTATTTGCAGTCCTGGGGATTTGAGAAGTATTGTTGTGTTGACACTCACGCTGTCTCTTTACCTCCCACTCTCGCCTTCACTCCGGATGCTTCTGGCTGTCTGACGCTATTTGAAATGCTAATAAACTTCTCAGAGCAGAACTTTCTTCCTCCTCTCAGAGCGTTTGTTCTGCCCACAGCTCCGTCTCTCGCACTGGCCTTCCTTTATAACTGTATCACCCTGGCGCAGGACTCTTTCTCGTAACCTAGAAAAACCACTGATAGAGGACAGCTTGGGTTCAGATATTGAGAAATAGACGCTGTTTGTTGGCCTCGAGAGGAAAGAGAGCGTTTTGTTTGAACCATTGTCTCTCCTCCTACGTAAAAAACATATCTCAGTCGGGTAGTTTGGTGTAGTTTTGGCTGAGAGATGTTGCATTTTAGGCTTTTATTACACAGTATTGGAACAGCTTACATGGTATGTAGAGTTATCATATGAGCATTCACATTTTTAATTGTCTAAAACTACGTAATTTTGCATTCAAACAGTTGTCTCCGCGTAAATGCTTTTGTGTTTGACCCAAAAACTACTGTTGTGTAAACAGGGTCCTAGTTTCATCCTCAGGTCTGTGTTGATTTGCAAACTTCAGAACAGTACTTTTGTTTGCCATTGACAATAAGTCTTAAGTTTCATCTTCTGTCTTCTCTTTTTCATTCCTTTCAGCTGAAACTGCGAGAAAATAAGTGAATCCATCACGATGTATGTGGGACCTTTGGGAAGTAATCCCACCTCCCCGATCTCAGCCCATCATCCAACCTCCGACAGTCAGTCCAACGGTAGCTCCCCTGCCTCCCCACCTCAGTCCCCCCCATGCTGGGCAGCACAGGCCCGATGCGACCTCGCCCAGGTAGAGGCGGAGCTACATCGCCTCCAAGAGCGCCATGCAACTGAGACTGAATCTGTGAAGCGTGGCGTGGAGCGTGCCATCTTGGGAGCACGCAGAGAGGAGCGCCGCCTCATTGAGAGGGTGGAGCAAGACCATCGAGACACTCAGCAGCATTTGGAGCAAGTCCGAAGGGAGAACATGGCAGCAGCTCGTGTCAGCCAGTCCTTATTGGACCAGAGGCTTCGTAAACTTGATCAACTTCAGCAGCAGATTCAGGAGTTGAGTCAACAGCCGGATGAAAAGGGAGCAAACCAGAATCTGCTGCTCAAGGAGGTTTCAGAGTTCCTGCAACCCTGGGAAATATCAGTTACCCTCAAGAAAGTAACCTTCAAACCCAGCTCTCAACCAAACGCTGTCGCTTTTGGTGACATTCGTGAGCAAGAACAAAGCCTGTGCCTTCACGTCGGCGGCTGTGGGCCACACGGGCAGCTGTGTGCGCTACATTCACAGGAGATGCAGTGTCAAGATGCAAACCACCAAAGCTCTGGAGAACAGAAACAGGTGCAACAAGGATGGACTTCACCAACAGGCAGGGTTGTGAGGAAGATCAGCCTCTCGAACCGCAGTGATCTGGAACCAGAGGAGCTCCCCCAAACGAGGAAACGTCCCTGGTTGCCGAAAGGTGAGCAGTCTGACCTTGAATCATCCCAGGAAGAAGAAATGGATTCTTTTCAGCCCCAAGGGGAAGACACATTCCTGGCAGTACCCTCTGGACTTAAAAACACTAACACTGATGGCAAGGAGGGGTACAAGATGAAAAATAATGGTAGATACTTTTCTCCAAGGAATCAGAGGAAGATGATTAGTGGAGTACCTGGTAGGCGGCCTTCCCCCTCACCTGAACGAAGACAAGATCATGCAAGGCTCAGTCACCACTTGAGTTTGGACAATCAGGAAGCAAGTAGAGGAAGATATGGTGGTAGTAGACAGCTGAAGTACAACAACAGTGGCTCATCTTCTCTGAACAGCCAAAGCTGCCTGGACCTCACCTCCAGGGGCCGACCGCACTCTTGCCTTAGCCAGTCGTCGGATGAACACTCCCTCGGGACACACGGTGATTCTGGCCGAGCGCTGTCCCCGACAGACAGCCTGGATTCCAGCTACACCTTCATCGTGAGCCCTTCTCATGAGTACAGCATGAACAGAGGGTCTTTGAATTACAACTGTCGGCTGTCGAAGTCCGCAGTGGACTTGACGCACAAGACGCGTCCGCTGATCAGCGGTGGGACGAACGAGAATGTAGGAGTGTGGAAAGTGAAGTGTAGCAACTTCAACTCCAGTCCTACCTCTACGTCGCCAACTCTCAGCAGAGGACCAAGAGTTTGTGACACATACAGAAGATATAACAGCCTTCAACATCCACAGAAAAAGATCCCAACGACTGGCGCCAAGCAACCGATGGTAGCGAGGTCTTTATCCATGCCTTACATCGAAGGTACCTCCCAGGAACAAAAGAGGAGCAGAGGGGAGCCAGCTTTGGAGGAGCTGGATGAGGAAAGCCCGTACATGGCGGCTTTCAACCCCAGAGAAATCCATCTGGTTCGACAGTTTGGGAAGCAGGGTTCAGGACGCTCTGACCTCACATTGCCGAGTGGAATCCACGCCACACCCCAGGGCCAGCTTTTCATCGTGGACTGTGGAAATGCTCGTGTTCAGGTACAAACAAACCCTAGAAAATGTTTTCAGCAGAGGAAAACACTTATTTTGTCTCACCGCTAAACCTCATCAGACTTTGAGTTGCCATAAATCGATGTAGTCCAGTTTGACCCGATCAGGAAGCTATCTTAGCGCTGATAATCTCATTTAAAATTGGGAATTATATTAGGCATATACAGTACAGGCCAAAAGTTTAGACACCTTCCCATTCAATGAGTTTTCTTTATTGTCCTGACTATTGACATTGTAGATTCTCACTGAAGGCATCAAAACTATGAATGAACAGATGTGGTGTTATGTACTTAACAAAAAAACAAGGTGACATAATTGAAAACTTGTCAAGAGGTCGTCACCTGAAATGGTTTTCTCTTCACAGCTGTGCCTAATCTGGGTTAATTAAAGGAATTTCTGGCTTTATCAATGGGGTTGGTACCATGCAGAAATCAGGTTGATACACAGCCAACAGCCCTATTGGATAACTGTTAAAATTCATATTATGGCAAGAACCAATCAGCTAACTAAAGAAAAACGAGTGGCCATCGTTACTTTAAGAAATGAAGGTCAGTCAGTCCAGTAAATAATCATAAAAATAAAGAAAACGCATTGAATGAGAAGGTGTGTCCAAACGTTTGGCCTGTACTGCATCTAGATATCAAACTTTTCAAGGTCCCTTACAAATTCCTCAAAGTTACTTTATCTTCCAACAGGTGACTGATCCTCGAGGTAATGTCCTCCAGCAGGTGACCTCCCCGTCTTCTGATGCCTCTGCAAGACGATGTCGGAACTACTTCGACATTGCGGTCAACGCTAAAGGTTTGATTGCGCTCAGCTGTGCGGCAGAACGAGCCCTTCTCGTGTTCAGCCGACACGGTCGCCTGCTGCAAACTTTTGGAGGATCAGGGTTGGGATCTGCGAAAGACGAGCTCGAAGCACCAAGGGGTGTGACCGTAACCAGACTGGATGAGTTTTTGGTCGCCGATATCCGAAAAGGGACACTCATCGCACTGAAGCTCGAGCCTAAAACAGGGTGTCGGCTTGAGCGCACGGTGGTGACTGGTTTCCATCGGCCGTACTTAGTGGCAGCCTGCTCCAGCTCGGGGATGATCGCTGTGTCTGAAAGGGGCAACGAAACCGGTCGTGTGCCTTGTATTAAAGTCCTGGAGCCAGGTTGGAACACTGTGAGAGTTTTAGGTGTGTGTGCTGGTATGGGACCAGTCTTAGCCTGCCCCTGGGGGATCTGTATAGATATAGATGGTAATGTGCTGGTGGCAGACTGGGGGGAGGAGCACAGAGTCCTGTTGTACCCAGCACAGGGAGTGGGGTGGCCTATAGTGAGCCAGGGCTTGAGTAGTCCACGTGGCTTGACCTTGTTACCTGAGGGTCAAGTCGCAGTATCTGACAGCATGCACCACTGCATCAAAATTTATCAGTACAAAGTTAACCAGGACTAGAGGGATCACTTTGACCTTAAATATAGAATTTATTTATATATACAACCACAAAACAACTGCAAGCAAAAGGAGGCTAAACCTTAATGACAAAAACTTGTCACTATCATTATAATCGAACAAAAAGTCAGGGAGAACTGCTCACAACTTTTTAAGTATTTGTCATCAATGACATTATTTTGTCTGTGTGTTTAAAGGTAGGGTCTGCAGGATTTTACGTAAAAAACAGAATATCAACTTTTACGGGAATGGCCTCTGTGCATGTGTGTCAGTGTCTGTATCGGCTAGGATGTTGATGTTTTGGTTGTCTATAGGCAAAATCAGCATTGTACACTGCAAAAACGGAAATCTAAGCAAGTGTTTATGTCTTATTTTTAGTAAAATTTGTCTGTTTTTAGTCTTGATACAAGCTAAATTAAACTAAAAAGTCCAGAAACAGATATTAAAAGACATGAATTTCTGAAATGCTTGTAAAAAAAAAAAAAATGCCAGTGGGGTAAGAAAAATTTGCTCATAAAGTTTCTTGAAAGGAGAATGTCTTAATACAAGAAACTTTTCTCTTACCTAATTGGCAGATTTTTTTTCCCCTTGTTATAAATAATTCTGACGTCATTTTTTGTCTCTAAAAAACTTGAAATAAAATTTTTTTCTGGACTGTTCTCGTAAATGTGGCTCATAATGAGTCTTAAAAGACATGTTTTCATTAAAGTAAGACAAACACCTGCTGATATTTCAGTTTTTTTGCAGTGTACTACAGAGAAAGAATGATACAGTATTTGCAGGATGCCTCATTTACCTGTAGGAAGTCTGGTGTACAGCTCTTGAGTTTCTCCCATGGGGAAACATGATGCTGCAGGTGCTCGCTGGGCTGGTGAGTGTGTTCAGGTAGCTACGGTCGGAGGCAGTCAGTGTGCACTGCCGCTGTTTTCTGCAGATGTTTTGTTTACAAACAGTAAAGGAAAAAATCCTACAGACCCTACCTTTAATTAATCTATCGGCCCTGATGGTCTGCGATTATATCATTAAGTGTAAAAACAAAATCTAAATGCAAAAACAATCTAAATTCTAAAGTTAGTTATCGTTGGAGTGGCATTTCTAGGTTGACGTGTGGATTCCTGTTTTAGTGTTTGAATGAAATCTTATCACAATGTATAATTTTTCTCAAAACTATCACAGATCTTTACTGAGGAGTTGAAGTATGTTGCTTTTTTCAGTCTTTACACTCCCTCCTTTTCACCAGCTGCTCGTCATGCAAATCCACATCTCTATAATTGACTCTACATATTGATGTCACGCGTCTATTTTTAGCAGATGAAAGATATAAAGCAGTAAATTAAACGTACTCCCCCATCTCCAACTCTTCTAAATCTTCTAGACATTTCTTCAAAGTCTAATTATTCTTATTCCAATGAAGCAGGACTTCAAATTTGATTTCAAAAGCAGTCAAGATTTCAGTACAGTGGGAAAGTGAGAGCTAAACTCTGCAGCACATCAACCATGATAAGAATTTGTGTGAAGAAGAAAATTAATATCGACAAATCGACGTAGCACAAGAGAAAGAACCGAAGGAGGATTCTCATGGGTCTTACACCCACTGGTTCATATCTGCTGCCAAGTGAAGAGGTACATAAGAGCTTTGATTGTATTGAGTCAATTTCCTCCACATCTGAGAGATAAATATTACACAAACCCCCTACACTTATTAAACGGTAACTGTTGCCTTATTTACCCTTGTTCCTTGAAGACCTAGGATGATGGAGAAGTAAAGGATTAAAAGGAAATACATTTTACAAAGCATTATAAGAGGATATTTATGAGGCCATGTATTAAATCATCAAGTTTGTTTGTCACAGTGTGCTCAATTTAAAACACGAAATTACATACGCATTACAAGTTTAATAAAATGTTTTTTTTTTCTTTTATAATGTTGACCCTGAATTCAAAACACTATTATCTCATTTTGTTTTATCAAGTGCAATTAAAACAGAGGCAAATCATTTTTCTTCTGTTGGTTTGGGTCTTTTAAAAGCTTGTTTACAGGACTTTAAAATGCCCTTTCGCAATTTAACTTGTTGGTTGCTTTTTGTCCTGATTATTTATATGTCTTTTGTGAAGCACTGACTTGTCTTTTCACTAAAATATGCAGCAGAAATAAACTTGACTTGTTTGTCTTCCTCTGATTTTTGAATTAACTGTTGATTACATTAATTCAACACAATTTAATATAATTTCCAAAGAGCCTCAGGTCCAAAAATACTAAGGGTCAATGACGTGACGTCCCTTTTTTTGTGTCAGAGTGCAATATTTCCTTACATCATGAATTGAGTATTTCATCACATGTATTTCTTTATTCTATGAAACCTGTGTTATTTGAACACATCTTTAAACTATTAAAATATAACATGTTTTTTTGTGTTTTGGTTCCTCAAACCCCCAAAATGTCAGGTGGTGCAACCGTCCTGACAAGTATCCACAGTAATTAAACTCTAAAAGTTGAATGTCAGTTATTGTAAATGGAAATTAAAAATACAGTGGCATTATTTTATGCTTGAACCTTTTTAAATGAAACATTCTTTGCAAATAAAAAGAATTTTAAAGCTGTTGNGAAAATGTATGAGTCACTACAGACACTTGAGAGATACTTGCCAATAATTTCACACAGAAAAAATAACAGGAACATATAAATATATTTTCATATATTTGGTTGCGCCACCTGACATTTTTGGGTGCTCAAATTAAAAATACTAAAAAATAATGAACCTAAAAACTTTGAAATGTTGGTCAACTACTGAAATCTGTTAGAAAACATAATTCTTCTCTCAGAAATATGTTTTTATCCATTTTCAAAGAACTTTTTAAAAATACGTTTTTAGACCCTCTTTTTGTCATTGACCCATATACACATAAATTTATTGGTGTTTTTAACATATGATACATAAAAATATGTTGTAAAAACACTGAATTAATGTATTAATCAGGAAAAATTCAGAGCAGTTTGGCTGAGGCCGCTAACAGACAGATAGCTGGTTAGCTCCGTACATTAGCATTACATTTATACGGGTTTAAGCTTCGATTTTGGCCATTTACTATATCAAACTCCTGATTTTCAAAAGTACATGAGCCAATATTTGTTATTTTATCATCACTATATCACCAAAAAGCCGCAAACATTGATTAAATCTTACAATGTCGAACTTACCTGGCTATGTGTATTTCCTGGAAACGGCGGGTACGGCTGCGTCTATTTCTTGGATCGGGACTCCGGCGAAATACATAGATTTATATTGAAATAACAATAATAATGATTTAACAATGATTTAAACCCTCAAAATGATTGATTTGTAAAGTTATAACGCTGCTTGGCATCACTTAAGTTGAAATATATTGGCTATTTTAGCTAAAAAAGCTGAGAAACTAATACTACCAATTGAACTTGGCGTAGCGCCATCATCTGGACATTTTTACTGACATTTTTAATCTACAAATTAAATCATTCCACCTGAGTTAGTTTGTACAGGTGAAGTTAAGGATAACCTAAAGCCAATTTCAGTAATTTAAAAAAAAATCACACTAAAAAAAACTGGCTGTTTGAGAGTCTTTTGACCATATTGAGTCGAAACTTTCAGTTAAAAAGTCAGAATTTGACTTTTTCTCTCATAATTTTGACCTCTTATCTCAAAATTACAAGTCTTCAGCTTAAAATTTCTACTTTTTCCACATAAGTTTGACGATTTTAGAAAAAAAAAAAAAAAGACTTTAACTCAAACGTTTGACTTTTGTCTCAAAATTTTGGGAATTTCAGCAAAAAAAATATCCCATCAAAGTCAAGTTTATTTTTTTTTAACTGGTGGAAATGGGCTTCCATAACAGTCACACTTCGTTGTACCATTACGTTTCTCAGTACAGTGTCTTATAGTCCTTTCAAGATAAATTATCTTAGTTAGTTAATACAGGTGAAGTCCAGGATAAACTAAAGCCAAGTTCAGTAATTAAAAAAAAAATCACACTTAAAAAAACTGGCTGTTTGAGATTTCTTTTTACATTTGAGGCTGAATCTTTCAGTTAAAAAGTCAGAATTTGACATTTTATCTTAGAGTTCTGACTTTAAATCTCAAAATTTCAACTTTGTATCTCATAATCTTGACCTCTTATCTCAAAATTACAAGTCTTCAGCTTAAAATTTCTACTTTTTCCTCATTACTTTGACGATTTTAGCAAAAAAAACATTGACTTTATCTCAAACTTTTGACTTTTGTCTCAAAATTTCAGCAATTTCAGCAAAAAAAATCCCAACACAGCCAAGATTTTTTTTTTTTATCTGGTGGAATTTGGGTTTTCATAATAGTCCCACTTCGTTGTACCATTAGGTTCCTCAGTTCGGTGTCTTATAGTCCTTTCAAGATAAAATATCTTACCTGAGTTAGTTAATACAGGTGAAGTTCAGGATAAAAAAAAGCCAATTTCAGCTGGTTGAGAAAAAAATCACGATTAACAAACTGGTTTTTAGAGATTTTTTTGACCATATTGACTCGAAACTCTCAGTTAAAAAGTCAGAATTTGACATTTAATCTTAAAGTTCCAACTTTAACTCTCAAAATTTGGACTTTATCCAAAAATTTCAACTGTCTATCTCATAATTTTGACTTCTTGTTTCAAAATTATAAGTCTTCAGCTCAAAATTTCTTCAGTTGTTTTATCTAAAAAAATAGACTTTATCTGAAACTTTTGACTTTTGTCTGGCAATTTTGACAAAAGAAATCCCAGCAAAGTCAAGATTTTTTTTTAACTGGTGGAAATGGGCTTCCATAACAGTTACACTTTGTTGTACCATTACTCTTCTTAGTACAGTTTCTAATGATCCCCCCGAAATAGAATAAAATGTAGGATTGTATCAAAATTTAATGCAAAGCAATTAGTTGTACTTAATTGCCCCAGCCACTAGATGCTACTAAAGACACATCCTCCACTAAAAGTCTATTCCTCATGGAAAGCCACGTCTTGGTTTCAACCCCTTGACTTGTATAATCTTGTTTTAAAAGGGGTCCCAAACAAAAACAACTGGTAGAAACCAATATGCCATACTGTTTTTAATAAACTGGACAATTAAAGTGAATAATTTTGAATAGAAATATCATCTAATGTATTTTCCAGGTCAAAAATAACACCAGTGTATTCCAGTTTCTTGTGAACATAATAAGTAAAACAGCTGCAGGATTTATCTAACACACTTACATCATGTTTAATATGATCTAAGTCCTTGTTTCTGGTCTTGGATCATTGATGTTCTCCTTTCATTGTGAGTTTCGCCTCCTTCTCTGCAGAGCAAATCTTCCTGTTTCCCATCAGCTGTTTCCTCGCTGCTGAGTTATCCTGTTCCTCCATTGTTCTCCACATCAGCCAAGCTGGACATCCTGTCATCCAGCTTTCCTGTTCCTCCGTCTGATAACCTCTTTCCCCAGTTCACTTGTCCTCTGTTACCCCAACTATCAGCTCTTAAATCTCACTTACATGCCCGACAATCAAGCTTTTACATAATAGTTTCTAAATATATCCTTGTCTCATCAAACAATAGCTTGCAAAGTTTGGAACATTACATGATGAACTAGAAAATTACACAACGTTAGATGCCAAAATCACAAAATTGAGACTTCTCCTTCAGCTGGTGCCAATTCATTTTAATTAATTACAATCTTAATCTTTCATACTCTTTAATTCTGTGTGTTCAAATTGAGGGTTATTTGCACACATATACCATAATCCTTTGCATTCATCGAGGGTGTAGGTTTGGCTCATTTCGTCGTACTTAAGCTGGAGAGGAAGAATTATGGAAATGACTCGGCTCCTACGCACGCAACAACATAAGAGCGCTTGATTGTTACAGAGCACCGCAGGTTTGAACAGTAGAAGAGGCTTTTCATTTCTCAGCCTTTATCCTTCTTATTGCTCCATTCTTCCAGAACAATCTGTGTTGAATTCATGCGCCTGGGTATTATGCACCTGTGTGAAAATCATGTTTATCTTTGTGACCTGTCCCCGGAGTGAGGCAGGTGACTCTCTCCACAAACAATACGTGAACATGTTTTCCAGAACATGTTTGCTGATTTACTGATCGTATATTTAAACCAGTGAGTAGGCTGATGTTTCTCCCAGAGAGAAAACAGAGCAGCAGCAGAGTCAGAGCCACAGCTGGTGTCTAACAAGGTGGAAACACACCTGTCAGCACTGCAGTCTTACACCACAGCAGGCAAACACTCTTCCTGCTATTGCTTTGTCAAAACTCTGCATTTTGTTGGAAAAAAAGACAAAAAAAAGAACAAAACTCTGTAAACAGTGTTTTCTGCAGTGAAATATCTCATAAGCAGCTTTTGTAAAACTTTTTTTCAAGCAATTTAGGCATCATTAATGTCTTTAAATACACTAAAATAAGATGTTTTTCTTGTCTTGTTGCATATTTATATTCCTCCGATCCAACTATATCGATCTGCACTTGGCAAGTTGGCATTTCAGATGACAGGTATTGATCTAATATTGTTTTAAACAGAAAATTCTGCGTGCGTGTTAGTTCTAACATTGATGCAAACGTTTCTTGTTTGCTTCTAAAACCAAAATGCAAAGAAACTTCTGTAGAGGAAAACTAACTACAAGACAAGAACTACAGCATTTTCCACTAATTTTCTTTTTTTGTTCTGTTTTGTCCTTTATTTGTAAACTGCTTACTATATATTCACTTACTTTTACTTTCATTTATCCTGTTTTAATTTTGTATTTTGAAATCTGAGGTGATATTGAATATGCACCTGTGCCTCAATTTGATACGTCTATCAGATCTTGATGCCACATTGTTTGAATCTGCAACTTTGCTAATTAAAAATAAATAATAATAATAAATCCAAGGTATTTCTGAAAACAAATAATGAGGGATTTTCGTTATACAAGGCCTTGTTTTTGTCTCAGATAGTGTGGTTTTGAGTACAACACTACTCATAAGACAATTTATCCTAAAAATAAGACATAAACACTGACTCAGATTTGAAGTTTTGCAGGTTATCAAACTGGTTTATTCCTACTTTCTGCAGTGAACCTGAAATCCAGTCATCCTGGGTTTGAGGCGAGTGAAAAGAGATGTAACCTGCTGAGATTTGGCTGCGTTATAAGTCCAACTGAGTCATAAATGCATTATGAATCCTTCTAAATAAATCAGTTAAAAGCAGCAATTTGGATTAAATCTTAAGTAGGTAATTACGTTCACAACACAATAGGGAGAAAAACAGGCTCCGGGCACTTTGGTGCAGGAATAATATGACAAAACCT
This sequence comes from Thalassoma bifasciatum, assembly GCA_008086565.1. Classification (NCBI taxonomy): domain Eukaryota; kingdom Metazoa; phylum Chordata; class Actinopteri; order Labriformes; family Labridae; genus Thalassoma; species Thalassoma bifasciatum. The sequence continues at coordinate 58,989 of RPOG01002260.1, read as the reverse complement.
CTGAGGCAACGCATGGCTGTCAAATATTGACTAGAGGGATTTTAATGACGTCGTCGACAGTTCACCTGTACGAGTAAAACACAGCCCTGAAGACTGGTTTGTTTGGTGAAAAATTCATATATCATCAAACAGATGCAGGATTTTACATCAACAAAAGAATCCACTCTTCTCGTCTGCGAAGCGTTCTGTTCCTGAGTTTAATCCCCATCACCTTTTTATCTCTGCGTGACGCTTCACATCAAAGATTTCCATGACATTTTGTTGCAAAGTGCAGGACATAAAACATTTAAGAGACGTTCACAAATAGAAAGACACAGCAGAGGCAGGAGATTTTTGGCCCTGATTGCCATTTTAATGATGAATATAATTAAATATTAATGCACAAAAATAAAAAACAAAACTTCTGATTCAAAAACACCACCCTGCACATTTAGCCTCAGTTTTTATTGTCTAACTTTCACTTTCCTCTCAGACGCACTGGGGGAGCCAACTTGGTTTGTTATCTCGCCTTTCTTTTATAGTTTGAATCATAAACGCTCTCCGGGTCAGGCTTTGAAAGGCTTGCGTTACTGCAAAATGATTTTGGTTGTCAGCGGCAGGCCTATGGGGGATGTAGGCCATTTATTGTGAATATCAAAGGCTTCCATAAAGATCAAGGCCACAGTCCTAAAGCTCCAAAACAAAGATGTTTACAGCAAAGAAAAAAGATCTGTACGAGGAAAAATAATTTAAAACATAACTCAGCCTAAAGCTCTAACAGCTCCACTTTAGGCAGGGTTTATTTTTTATTATAGAGCTCATAAAAAACCCAGCACATGGGAGAAAAAAGCAGAAAATGAACATTAGTGTGTATATATCTATAAAAAGAAAAGGCTTTATCTCGTGTGTGAGTCCTGCTCAATAAGAAAACAGAAAGGCGTGTATGAAAGCTTTGATTCTTGTACTTCCTCTTTGTATTTTCTGAAACTTTGAGTCAAGAGACTGATAACTTTGTTTGTATTCGCCCAACCAGAAAATCTTTGCATGAGCCACCACCCAGCCGTCTATTTTTACCAATAAGAATTAAATTCCTGTCTGATTAATCAGCCAATTACAAACCTAAAAATCTGAATGTCTAACTCCTGTTTGAAAATTCTTTGATACTAAAATTTCCTTCTTATAATTACCGTGTTGAGGCCTGGGACGATAACCAATATATCGTTATTCATCTGTAACGCAGATATTTCCCGCGTGAAAAGGACTGTGAGGGAGCCGATATGACTGTCAAACATAAACTAAGCTTAAGCTTGGCTTCAAACTGTGAGGTACAGCTAAATAATGTTAATGTAAAATGAATCATTTATAGGTGTTATAAGTTGGGATGTCTTGTTTTTTTGTTTTGTTTTGTTTTGTTTTTTTAGGAGGGGGCTATGACCTTCCCCACAACTTTTATTTCATGAAAAAATAAAAGCTTATGGCATTAGAAAAAGTGTATTTGCATTATTATGATATATTATATTACAGTTTAGTTTGGTCTCAAAATAATGTTGACAATAATATCATTTATAGGCGATAATTTTCAGGACAATATATCAAAATTGATTATCGTCACAGGCCTAACTGTGTTCACATTTTAGCACTAGCTTCAGTCGTCTTGCGTTACAGTGGCGTCTCTCTCTTGTATAAGGCTACGCTGGTGGGACCCTCAAACTGCAGCTTAATGGCTTGTTTCAGGTGCAGCTGTGGATCAGCCGTCGTCATAGCCACCATAACGTCTTCCGGTAAGGCACTACAAGGTGAGACGGGGCTGAAAGTGTAGCAAGTAGGTGTTGAAATGTTCTTTTGGGGTGCAGAGTCCCAAGGTTTCCCATGAAGTGAGCTCTGGAGCCTGTACGGGTACCCCAGGGGGGGGCTCTCTCGGCCTTTAGCACCGACTCCCGGGTTGTCTTGCCCCGGTGTGATCCCCAGGGACGTCATGACTGATTGCCATTTCCCTCCAGTGTAAGCAGTCCTTTCCCCTTTTATATGGTTTGAGTTGTACAGTTTGTCGTTGTATTCTGAGCCTTTCTGAGGCAGCTCACAGTTGTGCACCATGGCAGTGACCGTGCAAATAGTCGGGGGGCTTCCTTTCAGATGCCTCTGGCTGCTTCCGTGGAGGCTGCCCACGCCTGAGCTCCCAGGCGGAGGGAGGGTGGAGGGACGGCTGCGGCTGCGTGGTAACGAGTGCTGTTGGATTTGCTGAATGAAGCTGAGGCTGTCAGCTGGGACCGTCTGAACTGTGGCCAGCGAGTGACACGTAGATGAAGTTTGGGAGCTCTGCATGGAGTGGAAACGTTCGGCGGTGGAGCTGGGAGACGACACCGAGGACGGGGAGGTAGCGGTGGTGACTTCACTTCTGTTGCTGTTTGAGGCGCCTGATGAGGAGATCTTGTTGGGTTTTATGGGGGAGAAAGTGGTCGAAGTCAGCAGGCCCACGAATGGCTTCGCTCCGTAGCTTTCCAAAAGCCGCACTATGTTAAAGTGACCATGTTTTCCCGCCACTTTGATCGGACTGCGAGCGTATTTGTCCATGTGATCAGGGTTCGCTCCTCTTTCTAGAAGCATCCCGACAATGTTCGCGTGCCCTTCTTGGGAAGCGATGCTCAAAGCTGTCGCCCTCTGGTGGCAAGCGAGGTCTATCGTGACCCCGGAGGCTTCAAGGAGACGACTTCCAACCTCAGCATGGCCCGTCCAAGCCACCGAGTGCAGCGGCGGTCTCCCCTCTGCGTCCCGTGCGTTGGGGTTTGCCCCGTGCTTTAAAAGCAGGTCTACCATCTCCACGTTCCCCTGCCATGACGCCACATGAAGTGCCGTACGCCCCTCAGGGTCTCGGGACTCCAAGGGGACGCCACCTTTCTCGATAAGGAGTGCAGCCATTTCAAGGCGACCCTCCAAGACCAGGAGGTAAAGCAAAGGCCTTCCTTCTGCGTCTCGGACGTCAGTATCAGCTCCTCGCCTCATTAGCAGGTCTGCCACCTCGGAGTGACCTTCCAGGAGGGCGGCGCTCAAAGCAGAGTGTCCATCATACGCCCTGTGGTCGATAGGAGACCGTCTGTCCAATAAAAGTCTAACGGTGCCTAAATGACCCTCCTGAGCGGCCAGAATCAGAGGAGTGCGTCCTTCAATGTCCATCTCGCCTACCCGTGCCATGCTGCCTCGCTCCGTCAGAGCAGCACACACACTTCGATGGCCTTCACATGCGGCAGCGTGCAGCGGCGTCCAGCCGAGGTCGTCTTTGTGGTTCTCGTCCAAACCTCGATCCAGCAGGGAACGGACGACCTCAACGCTGCCTCGTGCCGCTGCCAGGCAGAGCGCTGTTCTGCCTTCACAATCAATGGCGTCCACAGCCGCTCCCCAGAAAAGCAGCCTGGAAACCGTCTTCATGTGTCCCATAGCTGCGGCCGCCAGCAGGGGAGTCACGGCGGCTGCGGCAGAGACGTTTCCATCAGGGCCGGCAGTCTCGTCCACATCAGCACCCGCCTCCAAAAGAAGCTCCACGACATCATCGTTGCCTTCGTAGGCGGCGAGAAGCAGAGGTGTCATCCCGTCGTGGTCTCTGTGGCCGGGATTTGCTCCCCGCTCTAACAACAAACTCGCCACCTCACCGTAACCTTTGACACCTGCCGCTGTAGGTACACAGAGGGCGGCAACTGACAGAGCAGTCCGTCCATCTCCATCGGCTAAGTCAACCTCAGCGTTGTGGTCGAGCAGTATCTCTACCGCCTCGTGATGTCCCATGTAAGCAGCAGCAATAAGCGGCGTCCGGCCTTTGCTGTCGACTTTGTCAACCTCAGCCCCAAAGTCCAGGAGGGTCAGGACTATTTCATCATGACCCCCCCATGCTGCTGCTCTTAAAGCTGTCCTCCCCTCGCTGTCGCAACCATCTACATCCGCTCCTACATCCAGGAGGAGCTTCACCGCCTCGCCGTGTCCTCCCCAAGCAGCAGAACGCAAAGCCGTCCATCCTTCGTTATCAACGTGCTCCATCATCTGCAAGGCGGTTTCCTGCTCCTGGATTCTCGCCCATTCAAGAAGCACAGCCAGGACTTTGACGTGACCCTGCCTGGAAGCTAGCGTCAGCGGGGTTTGACCGTGAACGTCACTTTCCAGTGGGTTACACCCGTGTGCAAGGAGAAGTTCAACCACATTCGCAGAGCCTTCATGAGCTGCACTGGCGAGTAAAGTCTGTCCATCCATGGAACCAGGCAACCCACTGTCCAACAGCTTCTTCACACACAGCTCCTTCTCAAACTCCTGCTGCAAGTTCATTTCATTTTCACCAATACAATGCACCTCAACGTTTGGGTCAGTGTCTGCGAAAAAGTCTGCGGGGACCAGCCCGGTCCTCATCAAGAGCTGGAGGACTTCCTGACTGACCAGGATGGGAGGGTGGGTCGAGGATGTGGTGAGAGTGTTGTTGCTGTTCGGGGTGAGCGTAGGCACACCGGCCCACAGCATCCACAGTGCTAAGAGTGAAGGGCTTTCTTTGTGGTGACCTGAGCAAACCAAGTGTGTGGCAAGCTGGCATGTGTCCTCAATGTCCAGATCTGGTCCCTGCAGGGTCAGAGCCATGGCGTGCATACTGTGACCCTCAGTTTTGCTGCACAAGTACTTCTGCGTGCAGTACTTCACATCCGTTAACCACTCTGCAAAACTGGCATGAAAAAGTATTTTAGTGCCTCCAGGTCCGTCGATAAGGAGAGGAGAGAGCGTCCGAAGCTTGTTCTGGAAATCCTGAAGGCTGAGCGAGTTGTCATGAGTCCAGATTGCCGTGAACAGCTGTTTGGGGGTGAGGGGCCTCGGAGCAGCCAAGAGGACGTTCAGAAGAGGCCGCACGTAAACGAAGAGCCCCCGCGGGAAGAGTCTCTGGCACAACCAAAGGTAGAGTCCGTTCAGAGTCCCAGGTATGTCCCGGATCTCCCTGAGACCCACGAGTGCGCCGGCGACACCGTCCAGCACACGCTCCAGGAAGAGCACGCAGCCGCCGCTCTTGATGTGCAGCAGGTTCAGCATGTCGGCCGTGTCGGGGGTGAGCTGGCGGCGGAGGGCGGCTTCTTCATCCAACCGGCAGAGGATGTACTGCTGCACGTCACGGACTTGTGGCGGCTTACGGAGATCGTCCAGGCAGATCTTCCGGAAACCTGGAACAGAAAAGTCAGAAAATCAGACGTCTGAAAGAAAACTGAAATGAATTCCGCTTCATTGTTTGCTTCACAGTTTTCAAAACACACAAGGTTAATGCATGAGAAGTTAGAGAACTGTACATTTTGATCCTCATTGAGCAGACTGTCTGTGCTGTATAATCTGGTCATTAGTCTCCATTAGACAACACATCTCCCTCATATTTAATTCATCACATTAGCAAAGTTGGTGGCTCTCAACCTCGCTGCAGCTCTGAACAATAGCTGCTGTTATTACTTTAACGCTGGAATACTTTTCTCAATGTCACCGAGGCCGTTATCATGCTCTTGTATTCACAATCACTGATGTTATTCTTTGCTGAGAGGTGAATAAACCTGCGGCTGGATAATTGGTTAATGAATGGAGAAATAAAGTGGAGTAATGAATCTATAAAAGGGTCAAGGACGAAGTGATAAGATATTATAACCGGTGAAACAGTCAAGGAGACGAGTGATGTTGCATTATATGTTATCTTAATGGAAAGCAGTTTTGATCCCATCTGTCTTCAGTACAATGATGTTTTTTAAAGAGCATGTTGCAGATTAAAGACAACAGTTAAAAAAATCATAGGAAAACAACTTAAATTAAATATTTTTAAGGAATGTTTGCCACATCTTGAGAGGAAAAGAGACACAGCATCGGCTTTTGCGATATCAGGTCTTTAATAAATGCTTTTTCTAACCAAGGCACATAACCTTGCTGAAAATGGGCACCACAGACAATCCATCTTTTGTGACCAATGCAGATTTAAAGTCCTATTTCTTCACCTGCACAAAATGAACACAAGCACAAAAGCTAATTTCAACTTTCCTCCTAATGGGGGAAAAGTGGACTTAAGTTGGCATATTGAGGCCACTTAACGGGAAAAAAATGTATAAATTGGAAAATTTGCGAGTCTGGTTCCCACCAGATTCATACTTAAGACTCAGCAATAAGGAGAAACTATTGGTTTAAGGTACATGAGACGATGAAAAAGTGCTTAATCTGCTGTTCTTCGAGTGACCACTTACAGCTGGCACCGGAAGTACCGGAAGTTACGTACACGCCACGCCAAAGAACGCTGTTTTGAGAGTAGAAATACACATCTTTACAGCCTAGAAAGATGTCTTGATACAAGAAACTTGTTCTTATCCCATTGGCAGAATTTTTTTGACTTGTTACAAGCAGTTTAAACCTCATTTTTGTCTTTTAAAAACTTAAAATAAGACATTTTTATGACCTGGTCTGGTGTATGTGGCTCAAATCAAGAAATATAAGATAAATGTTACTACAAATAAGATTTAATGACTTGCTTAGATTTCAGTTTTTGCAGTGCACTGTTGATTTTTGAGAAGATTAAAGGATTTTAAGTGCGCCTTATAGTGCAAAAAGTACGGTATGTGTATAACTTATAAAATCAATGATTGACTTATTCTACAGCCACTTTCAGACAAAGTTAAGAGTTGGTTCACAGAGACATTTAGAGCTCATTGCACACCTATTAGAGAGGAAGGAAGAGTGGACTCTTGTAAAACGTGTGGCAGAACAAAACCGCGGCGTGCCTCGTCTGCTCGTCGTCGGTCGGCCCGTCGTCTACTACTAACCGCCGCTCTTCGAGGCGTTACCTCGACGAAAAAGGCAGAGGTTGCGGCGGAAGTTTAGGGTGTAGTTCTCTCAGGTGGTGGTAGTAATCTCACTGAGCAGGAGGAGGAAGGTCCAGCAGGGGTCCCAGTACTGCTCTGAGGGGGAAGACAGAAAATAGGAAAGATTAAAATTAAGACATCTAAAAAAGAAAGGAAGGAAGAAAAGCAGATGAGGCAGCTGAAAGTGAAACAGCAACTCTGCAAAGAAAGTATAGCGGACGTCACGTTAAGGTGGTGCCTATGTATTGCGTCGTTCAGTCGGCAGTGTGTAATTCAGTCACTGAGATTTAATATAGTAAGTTAGTGACACGTGTCTCAATAAAGAGGTACTGAAGTCCGTTAGTGTTTTGTTGTGCCCTTACAAAAGCAAAAGGTAAGGTAATGGAAGTTTTTTGAACTCTGCCGTACCTCTCAGGTGTAAAAATACAATTATATGGAAGGAAATGAACAACTCTATACGTCTACTGAGAGTTTCATGCAGAGGAAAACTTTCTGAACAGTGAAATTAGACGATTAACTTTAAACATTTGGAAGGAAAAGGAGGAGAGTGGGAGTCAGACATTCAGGTGACTCAAGGTTGAGGAAATTTGAGTCAAAACCTCTTTTAAAGCGGCAATTTTTATGATTTATTTGCTCTTCATTTTATTGATAGACTCTCAGGTTTGAACAGATCACTGCAGAATAACTGCTGCATGTGGACAGGAATCAACATTAGCACAAACACATTAGAGACTGTTATAGCCTTTAGCTCCTGTTTCGGCCTTCAGCTGTAGTTTTACACTTTGGCTTCTGATTGAGCCTTTCGCTTGAGTTTTAGCCCTGAACTTGTGTTTTACTCTTTAGCTTTGGTTTTAGCCTTTAGTTTGTGTTTTAGCCTTTAGCTTGTATTTTGGCCTTTAGCTTGTGATGTAGCCTTTAGCTTTGGTTTTAGTTACGGCCTTAATCCGAAGTTTTTAGCCTTTAGCTCACGCGCTATCCTTAGCCTTTAACCACAGTTTGAGCCTTTACCTATGTTTCAGCTTTTAGCTCTTGTTTAAAACTTGTGTTTTAGCCTTTAGCTTGTGTTTTAGCCTTTAGCTTGTGTTTTAACCTTTAGCTTGTGTTTTAACCTTAAGCTATGTTTTAGCCTTTAGCTTGTGTTTTAGCCTTAAGCTTGTGTTTTAACCTTTAGCTTTGGTTTTAGCCTTTAGCTTGTGTTTTAGCCTTTAGCTTGTGTTTTAACCTTTAGCTTGTGTTTTAGCCTTTAGCTTGTGTTTTAACCTTAAGCTATGTTTTAGCCTTTAGCTTGTGTTTTAGCCTTTAGCTTGTGTTTTAACCTTTAGCTTTGGTTTTAGCCTTTAGCTTGTGTTTTAACCTTAAGCTATGTTTTAGCCTTTAGCTTGTGTTTTAGCCTTAAGCTTTTGTTTTAGCCTTTTGCTTGTGTTTTAGCCTTTAGCTTGTGTTTTAACCTTTAGCTTGTGTTTTAGCCTTAAGCTATGTTTTAGCCTTTAGCTTGTGTCAAAGCCTCTTGCTTTTGTTTTAGCCTTTTGCTTGTGTTTTAGCCTTTAGCTTTGGGCTAAGCCTCTCGCTTGTGTTTTAGCCTTTAGCTTTGGTTTTAGCCTTTTACTTTGGCTTTAGCCTGTGTTTACCTCTTTTGCCAGTGTTTGACCCTTAATGTCCTCTTTTAGCCTTTAGCTCATGCTCTATCCTTAGCCTTTAGCCACAGTTTGAGCCTTTACTTATGTTTCAGCTTTTAGCTCCTGTTTAAACCTTAACTTGTGTTTTAGTCTTTAGCTAACATTTTAGCCTTTAGTTCATGTTTTAGCCGTTAGCTCGGGTTAAAGCCTTTAGTTAGAAATAACCTTTTTCAGTGCTGATAATCTCATTCTAAATCTAAATTGTGGATCATGATCAGGTATTTATGTTGAGATGAGACCTTTTCATCATCACTTAGAAAGTCCTCACAGCCTCTTTAAACTTTTCAATAACTATAAGTTCATCACAACTGACTTAAATATTATTAGTTAAACCCAAATATTAAGTTTACACATCACTAATAAAAACTGCAGAATGAGGTTTTGTTTAAAGCTGCAGAGATAAAAAAAACAGGTCATGATGCCATTAAGTTTCCTGAGTGAGTCCAAAGATGGAAGTCATCATTTCGGTCATTCAGACTCAAATAAAACTGCAGGAAAATTGTAAAACTGGTCAAAGAAAAAGGAGCTGAGGCCACAGCTGAGCAGACGGTGACAGCGACCTTCTAGAAATCCTGAAACTAAAGTGAAACCTGCCTTCAAAGAGCTCAGTCAGCAGACACCCCGCTGTGATCTAATGGTGACTCAGGTTGACGGAACTTTTAGAATTTCCTGCTCCACCCTTCGCACACACACACACACACACACACACACACACACACTCTCACACACTCCTTAAAGCAAACGGGTACATCTCTCCTTTGAAGTCCTTCCCGAGCCACAAAACCCCTCTGCAGGGTTGATTCTGTGAAACTCCTGACCACCTCCATGGATTAAAAATAGTACAACACTTTTTTTTTTTTACCAAACGGTTTCTTTTATGCTGATTCAAGCTCAAGTGGGTCACACAGATTTTTACTTTGAAAACAATAACAAGGATATGCAGAAGAGCTTGAACCACATGGGTCAAAAAATGTAGAGTAACTGAGTGAAAATCTGAACCTGGCACAAGTTCTTAGTCCTGAAACTTGGCGGATGAAGTGACTGAAGTCTTAAAGTTGGGGTACTGTGCTGTTTTTAGTCTTTATTCTGTCCCTCTGGGGCCCCCGTAGTATCTGTACATGATTTACAGCTCAAATAACTCATTATTTTTCTGTCACTGGAGTTTCAGAAAACACTCATTTCAGCCTCTTCATTTTAGCCGCTGTCTCTTTAAGGCATTTTCAAAAATACTTTCGCCCACACCTGATCGTTTACAAATCTGATCTTTTGTTTGGGTCGATGAAGAGGTCTGAAATAAGCGAGTAAGAAGTGTTTGCATCGATGATAAAACTAACGCGACTGAAGCATTCATGCCTGACATAAACAAACATTGCATAAATGTGACGTCAGTGGCTTTTTTTTTTTTGTCTCAAGCTGTGACTTTGAGATCCAAACGTGAACTGCAGGTTTGAGATCTCCCCAGAGTGGCTCAATGATATTGAGGTCAGGAGACTGAGATGGCCACTCCAGAACCTTCACTTTCTTCTGCTGTAGCCAATGGCAGGTCCACTTGTCCTTGTGTTTTGGATCATTGTCATGTGTGAACGTCCAAGTACGTCTCATATGCAGCTTCTGGGCTGATGAGCGGAAATTTTCCTCCAGTGTTTTCTGATAATCATAAATTCTACTCGGGTATGTGAACTTATGAGCACAACTGTAGTTAAGAGTGGAGTTTTTAATCATACTTTGGTTTCATTCAGGCAGAGACGAGCTAAAAATGTTTTGGAACAGAAACTAAGTTAGGCTTTTTTGTATGTTTTTGCTTTGCTTTGGAGAAATGAATTCATATAAAAGACTGTGAATCATGGAATTTGCATATTTAAGAATAAATTGAACCTCAACTTCAGACTTGTGAGTTCGAGAATCATTTTTTATGAATGAAAGTGGAAACACGTCAGGACTTCATTTAAGCTTATTTTATCAAAACCGTTAAAAAGTAATCTCCCACCACAGCTCTGGTGCTAGTCTTTACACTGCAAAAACTGAAATCTAAGCAAGTCATTATGTCTTATTTGTTGTAAAAATTGTCTTATTTTTCTTGATTTGAGCCACATTCACCAGACCAGGTCATAAAAATGTCTTATTTCAAGTTATTTAAAGACAAAAATGAGGTCTGAATTGCTTGTAACAAGTTTCTAAAAATTAAAAAGATGTCTCAATACAAGAAACTACTTTCTTATCCCATTGGCAGATTTTTTTTGACTTGTTACAAGCAGTTTAAACCTCATTTTTGTCTTTAAAAAACTTAAAATAAGACATTTTTATGACCTGGTCTGGTGTATTCGGCTCAAATCAAGAAATATAAGATAAATGTTACTACAAATAAGACGTAATGACTTGCTTAGATTTCAGTTTTTGCAGTGCACTGTTGATTTTTGAGAAGATTAAAGGATTTTAAGTGCGCCTTATAGTGCAAAAAGTACGGTATGTGTATAACTTATAAAAGCAATGATTGACTTATTCTACAGCCACTTTCAGACAAAGTTAAGAGTTAATTCACAGAGACATTTAACCTGCAATGAGCAGATTTTATTGACTTGTTATGAGCAATTTAGACACCATTTTTGTCTATAAAAACTTGAAATAAGACATTTTCCTGGACTTATCAGTTGAATGTAGCTCATATTAAGAATTACAAGACAATTTGTACTAAAAATGACTGGCTTAGATTTCAGTTTTTGCAGTGTAGAACAGAGTTTTCTGATTATTTATAGATAAATTCATGGATTTTTACACCATATGATTATGCCGAGGTTTAAAAATCTGCACATCCAGCTCAGGTACTGAATAATATATGAGAAATTACACTCCTCCTCTCTGAATAATCATGAAAAATGTCAAACTTCAATCTCGAAAGCTTCTGTTCTGTTCTGTTTTGTGGGAAAATCTCAGGAAGCAGGTTAATTCTTGAAGGTGAGGTTTGATTCTGTGCTGGTCCCTGCAGACTGTTGAGTCCTGTTCTGACAAACGGTGATTAAACGGTGACAGCAGAGTGGAATGAATGGGTCACACAGCGGCTAAACTGGAGTCTATTACCTCCAATAAACACAGGGTGTGTGTGTTTGTGTGTGCTGTCATTAGAGCTAATGTCTATGTTCAGGAGTGACCAGAAGGTTCAGTCACCTTTAGTCTCAGAGCAGGTTTCCTCTGGAGCCTCATCCTTAAAAATTTAACCAGAGATAGAAAAGAAATGCAGCTTAAAAAATCATCACCAGAATCCAAGTTTGTGTTTCTGATGCCCAGTAATAACAAATCAAGCATTTCCAATCGTTTCAAAGAGGCCGAGCTGCTGCCAGGAAGGAAGCAGCTCCAGGAGTGTTTATCAAACACAGAGAAGAGGTCGTCCGACCCGTAAACAGGGACATCAGGGAAATAAAATCCTATCACTCCTCGGCTGAAACAGAATCCTGTTAGTGTAGCCAGACGGAAGTGGTATAAATAATTAAAAGCAGCACAGAAATGTTGTCATGAATATAAAAATATCAGACTCGTGTGAAAACACAACATCACAGAAAAACACTGCCCTACTTTGGCGTGACCTCCTCGTTTTGGCATGTTGTGCATGAAGTTTTTTCTTTAATCAAATCCTCAAATGGTCAAATAAAACTTTGGAGAGTAAGAAAAATAAGAGGCTGATCTCCCCATGTTTTACCACTTTACGACTTAGAAGTAACTGATGAGAAAAGTCAATATGTGGTGGATGGAAAGGCAGCTAAAATCTCAAAACTTCATCGGAAAAGTGTCTCATTCAGATTGTGTACACTGCAAAAACTGAAATCTAGGAGTCATTGTGTCTTATTTTTCATACAAATTGTCTTATTTTTCATGATATGAGCCACATTTGACTCAAAACACTAGAAATATACCTTATTTCAAGCTATTTCAAGACAAAAATGGTGTCTAAATTACTTGTATCAAGTCCAAAAAAAAGTTGCTTGTATCAGTATATTATCATTATATTGTTTTTTTCACTCATTACAAGCAATTCAGACATCATTTTTATCTTTAAATAACTTGACATAAGACATTTTTTAGACCTTCCAGTTAAATGTGGCTCCTATCAAGAATAAAAAGACAATTATTATATTAATAAAAGTTGCTTACACTGCAAATACTTCAATTCTAAGCATTTTTTTTCTAATTTGTAACATAAATTGTCTTATTTTTCTTGATATGAGCCACATTTGACTCAAAACACAAGAAAAATACCTTATTCAAAGTTATCTAAAGACAAAAATGGTGTTTAAATTGCTTGTATAAAGTCAAAAAAATCTGCCAATGGGGACAAAAAAAGTTCCTTTTGTCAATATATTATCATTATATGGTTTTTTTTTACTCATTACAAACAATTCAGACATCATTTTTGTCTTTGAATGACTTCAAAGAAAACATTTTTTAGACTTGCCAGTTAAATGTAGCACCTATCAAGAATAATAAGACAATTAATATATTAAAAAAACTTGCTCACACTGCAAATACTTCAATTCTAAGCATTTTTTTTTCTAATTTGTAACATAAATTGTCTTATTTTTCTTGATATGAGCCACATTTGACTCAAAACGCAAGAAAAATACCTTATTTAAAGTTATCTAAAGACAAAAATGGTGTTTAAATTGCTTGTATCAAGTCAAAAAAATCTGCCATTGGGGACAAAAAAAGTTGCTCATATCAATATATTATCAATATATGTTTTTTTTTACTCATTACAAGCAGTTCCTACCTCATCTTTGTCTTTAAATAACTTAAAATAAGACATTTTTAGACTTGTCAGTTAAATGGGTCTCCTATGAAGAATAATAAGACAATTATTAAATTAAAAAATCTTGCTTACACTGAAAATATTTAAATTCTAAGCAGGTGTTTGTTTCAAATTTTTAGTATTAATTGTCTTATTGTACTTGATATGAGTCACATTCAACTGCCAAGTCCAGGAAAATGTCTTATTTCAAGATATTTTAAGACAAAAAATACGTCTGAATTGCTTGTAACAAGTGAAAAAATCTGCAAATAGGATAAGAAAAGATTGTTTATAAAGTTACTTTAAGAGTAGAATAATGTCATAATACAAGAAACTTTTTTTGACTTGTTACAAGCACCACTTTTATCCTTAAATTACTTGAAATTAGATATTTTTCTGGACTGGTCTGATAAATGTGTTAAGAAATGTGTTGTTTCCATGCAGATGTGTAGCTAAGACAAAAAAATAATTAAAAGTGTGTTTTATATTCTGAATTTAACGAGGTGTTCGAACATTTCCAGCTTTGTTTGACTATTTATTTTGTGTCTCTCTGATGTGATGAATGTTGTGTTGCACTAACAGGAGATTATAAAAGTCTGACTGACTCAGAGGTCCGCATCAATCCGGTACCTTCTTCAGCTGATGATTTACAGACCAAGCCTTAATGTGTTCGAATCGTCTCATTATCTCGCTCTGTTGACTTTTACCGCCGAGCATATCCTGTAATTAAAAGCAGATCAAACCCGCCGTGAGCGACTGATCCTCCTCGGTGACACCGACTCTATCAGAGCTCTGCCTGCGTTAAGTGTCTGATTAAAGAGACACTCCTTCACTGGCACACTTTCAGTCTGCGGAGGAGGAGGAGGAAGTGAAGTGGACCTTGTACTGCTGCTTCAGGTCCTGGGCTTCATTCAGCCCACACAGTCCGGAGCTCCGGTCTGTGGGTGACCTTTGACCCTGAGGTTTATTTGGACTCGGACACATTCAAACATCAGATATTATGAAGTTCCCTCAAAGCCAATTTTTGTATTTCTGTCACTTCAGAGGTTTCAGACTGGCTTACAGAGCTGAACTCTTTTCATCTGCATTCTTTTCAATCAGAGCTTTGAACCAGAATTTCCATTAGTGATGTTCGATACCACTGATTTCTTTACCGATACTTGTTGTACCAATTAGACTGGATGACTAATAATTGGTATGTACATAAAATGATATTTTTTTTCCATTTTTCCTGAATTTTTCCAAATGTATCATGTTTTTTTTTTATTGCAATTGCTCCTAATAATCTATCAAAAACTTCTCTATGTAATTCACCTTAAATCATGCCCATCTGAATAAATGTAGGAGCTGAAATTGCTCCTTACATGACTCTGTTCACACCCAGTCATTGTGTTTTCAGACTGAGTGAGCAGTGTGCTGCTGTGATTACACGTTATGAATTTATCCAGGTGGAAGAAAAAGTAGTCAGCTCCTAGATTTATTCAGGTGGGGTTTCTAGAGGATTGAAAGAAGGGCAATTGCAATACATTGCATGGTAAACTTAGAAAAATTCTGGAATTTTCCATTGATTTAACGTTCTGTTTATTCTCTGGAACATTAAAAATCCAAAAGTTTCTGGTTTTCATTTACCCTCCCAGCAAAATTGCAATAGTTTCAATAGTTTGAGTTTCAAATCTCGACAATACTCCCTGTTTCAGCACACAGATATAAATCAAATATGCAGAATATATTTTTTAACGTGGACGGGATATTTGACTTTTGAAGCAAAGATCAGTTGGAAAAGAAGTTCATGAGTCTCTGAGTTAGGGACTCACACGCTGATGTATAATTTCTCTTTTGAATATTCAATATTTAATACAAAGCCTTGGTAAAAGCTAAGCTGGTAAAGACATTAATGAAATCTCTGTGAGATCAGATCATCTTTCTCTGGGTTAACTCCACATTTGGAATAAACTCCAAACTCTGGTGACCGTACACAAGCAGGGAGCAGCTTCACGGACCCTATAAATAACCACAGACGCTTTCTGTCAGGAGAAGCAGCTCCACACAGAAGTTCACGCAGGAGTTAATGATGCTCTGACTTCAGCTCGCTCCTCTCTCCTCCCGGTGCCAGTTCAAGCCTGCGTTTCATCAGTTTGTCGACGGCTGTTCTCACATGGCAGCGTCCGCCCGCAGCCGCTCTCCCAACACAAACAGCAGCTGGATGAGAGCCAGCCGAGGGGGTGAGGGGGTGAGGGGGGGGTGAGGAATCCAGCTCCTCGCTACTTCACAGCAGCGGAGAACAAACACAGGAGGAGCATGAGCAGAGCAAACACACCAGGAGAGAGTGAAAAAGTCCTGGAGAGGAGGGCGACCTCGCAGGGGACGGTCACTGAGGCATTTTTCACCTCTTTGTTCTTTTTTTTTTCCTCCTCCCGCTCTGAAAGGAGGTTGTGTCGTAAATAACACAGCAGCATTCAGCTCCTAAGAGAAAACTTTTGCCGAATTTTCCAACTTAAGAGGGCAATTTTTCACACATTTTGGCTCTGAAGAGGAAACTTTTGCACATGTTTCCGCTACAAAGAGGATACTTTTGCTTGTTTTAGCTCTAAGAGAAAACTTTTGCCGAATTTTCCAACTTAAAAGGACAATTTTGCACATATTTTGGCTCCAAAGAGGAAACTCTTGAACACATTTTGGCTCTCAAAAGAGAACTTTTGCTCATGTTTTGGCTTCAAAGAGGAAACTTTTGCACACATTTTGGCTCCAAAGAGTTTACTTGGCACATGTTTAGCTTCCAAGAGTAGTTAAGTATCGTCTCTCATTCCAACTTTTGCACATGATTTGGCTCCCAAGAGGAAACTTCTTCACAGATTCTGGCTCTCAAAGGAGCACTTTAATCCAATTTTCCAACTTAAGGGGATTTTTTACACACATTTTGGCTCCAAGAGGAAACTCTTGCACTTGTTTTGGCTCCCAAGAAGGAATTTTGGCACATTTTTAGCTTCCGAGAAGGCAGTTAAGTGTATTTTTGCTCCATTGAGAACACTTTTGCGCATGATTTGGCTCCCAAGAGGAAATTGGTGAGGGGGGGTGGGGAATCCAGCTCCTCGCTACTTCACAGCAGCAGAGAGCAAACACAGGAGGATTATGAGCAGAGCAAACACACCAGGAGAGAGTGAAAAAGTCCTGGAGAGGAGGGCGACCTCGCAGGGGACGGTCACTGAGGCATTTTTCACCTCTTTGTTCTTTTTTTTTTTTTCTCCTCCCGCTCTGAAAGGAGGTTGTGTCGTAGATAACACAGCAGCATTCATTCACACTGGAGGCCCATTGTGCTGCTGTGAATGGACGACATTATGAGAGGAGAAATAAATATAAGACGAGGAAGAATAGCTGCTGCTGCTGTCTTCCTGTCACTGTTATGTTCTCTTACATGAAAACGCTTTATGTCACTCTGTGTGTGTGTGTGTGTGTGTGTGTGTGTGTTGACAGTTCAAACACCTGCACACAACGGCCTCTGTTTACTGAAACATGGAGCTGGTCTCCAGCTTTTATACGTCTTTTTTCCCAGAACAGCAGTGACAGCAGCAGCTGTTTGAGGCTCAATCATCGGCTTTAATGCTGCTGTTTAATTACAGTGTTGCTGACATCGCTGCCAGGCTCCAAATACAGACCAATAAAAAATCAGCCCTGAATGAATGAGTGGCTGCAGTTTGACCTAGTTTTACAGGATTTATCAACTACACTACACCCAAGTCATGGCTTGTCTTATGAGCGTGTTAAGTCTAGAGCTGAAATAACTTGTCAGAAAACTTCTTGAAACCTTCAGGAAAATTCTTTTTCATTATTTCTGCTGCTTTAACATCAAATTTCATGCCCTTAACACACAAGAAAACTCACGAAAATTCACCTTCCCGCCTATTTTCTCGCAAAAATTCTGCTGCAACTTCGAGCTACACGCCTGAAATTTTTCGTGCATAACTATCATGCCAAGACTTTCCAAAAATTCTCTTACAACCATGGGGAATTCTGAACAGGAAGTTCTCAACTTTGAGTTAATTGTCCAATTTTGATGATTTAAAGGGGAGGTATTTGAACAAACTAGTCCTACAGTTTTTTTCAGATCATCCTCAAATTTGACATGTTTATATGAGACACATCAAGGATGAAAAGTTGTTAAAATGTTTTTCATGACTCAAAGGGCATGGTAGTCAAAAAGGACAATTTTTTCACAAACTTTGGATTGTATGACATTTTCTGCACATTTCTAACACCAAAACATTCACAAAAAATATTTAATCTTATGGCGAAATTTGGCATTTAGAGTTGTCTCTGAGTTCTTGAAAAATGCTCTTATCATTATGTTTGAATGCTGAGCAACAGCATTTCAACATATTAGTATTATTATTATTATCACTATTATTACAAATGACAATAAATGTGTTTTTGACTTGCTACTCCTTCAAGAAAGTTGCACCAATTCTGTTGAAAATGTTGAGGAATGGTGAGCTTGAAGAGGGTTTATCTCTAACTTTTTGTACTTCTAAAAATACTCTGCATTTCCGAAATTTTTTGGCCCATTGAAATGAATGGAGAAGGTCTGTTACCATGGAAACCACACAGAAGTGTCGCTGTGATGACCTCTGACTATGAAGTCAAAGACAACACTGCAAAAAAGTGCTTAATGTTGAAAAAGGGGCTCAGCATTGCAACATTATGCTTCCCCTGTAAGGAAATGCAAGATTGTTGAAATGCTTAGCTCAGCATTTTGACATTCCAGCATTTGCTGAAAGGAAATGTGGGTCGCCCCTCGAGTTATTATTTATTTTTAAGTCAAATAAGATAATCTGTACTAAAATAAAGGTCCTGACACGCTCTAGATTTCACCTCACGTTACTCTTCCTTAACTTTTAACTCGTCTAAATGAAACTCAAACACAGCTTCGTGGTGTTTTTTCATGCAAACAAACCCAGAAACTATTTTTTTAAGCAAAAAAGAGAGTTCAGCCCTGCAGAGAGTGAAACTGAAAAAGAAAAAGAGTTATGAGAGGAATGGTTCTGATCTTCGTCATGTTACATGATCTTGACATTTAATTCAATTTAAAGACCGTAAATATCTCAGCGATCCACCTTTAGCTCACTCATTCTGTCTCCTGTGGGTGTTTACTCCCACTTTCTAAACTGTAAATCAGTCTCAGAGTCTCTCAGCTGTCACCTGATGACAGTTCAGCCTGAGGAAGCTGTGGAGAAGTTACCGCGGCTTCTGCTCTGTCCTGTAGTTTGTCGTTAAAGACTTTCACGATGTTGAGAAACAACACGTTAAAGTGGATCACTGCCTGCACTTAAAGAGTTTTACTGGGCTTAAATTATCACGGCTGACGTCTCTTTTCAGCGAGTGTGTTTCTGGATTTGCATTGTTTCTGCATCAGGAACAAGTTGCTGTAAATGATTCTGTCTTTTTTGTGCAACTACTGTTTTCATTCATTGTTTGATTTGAGCATATATTGATGTATTTGAGTCGAGAAGTCTTGCAGCTTTTAAGTATGAAGGATCACAACAGGAAATTACTTCCTGAACTAAAAAAAGACTCTAAAAGGAAGAAAATGATCAAACTCCAACCGATTCTGATTCATAATTCTAACTTTCTGTCTCAGGATAAAAAGTAGGTCACTAATGTGTCTCAGTGGTTTGTCTTTGAAAGCAGATCCTGCGCTGAGCTTTCACACCGACACTCAGCACGTTTCTCAAATTAATCCCGGCTGTTTACAGAACAACACGGAGAACTAGTTTCACAGGTTTCCTCTTATCTCTAAATCCTGATGATTGTGCCAAACACCTTGTTTTCCTGCTCTCAGGTGATGGAGGACCTGGGTTTAGTTGATCCCACACACGTGTTCGACCGAGCTGAGCAGAGATTGAGCCTCGGTTTTCGACGTGCACACACACGCACACACGCCGAGCGTCTCGATGAGTTTCATGCTCGTCACTTTACTTTCTCTCCCTCTCCTTTGGCAGCCTTGAAATCTCCTCTGACGCTGCTTCAATGAGATCAGTCGACTTCAGAATGAGCATAACCATCACTTCAGAATTAAATAGAAGCTGCCGACCAAAATAGTTTTACTACAAGTGATTAAATAGTGACACAAGCCCAGTGGTTCCCAACCTGATTGGAGTTCCCTAAAGTTCACTTTTACACGTTCTGGCTCCCAAGAGTGAACTTTAATCTGATTTTACGACACATGCGGACAGTTTCGCACAGAGTTTTGGCTGCAGAGATGAGGCTTTTGCACATATTTTGGCTCCCAGGAGGGCACTTCTGCACATGTTTTTGCTACAAAAAAGGAAACTTTTGCACATATTTTGGCGCCCAAGAGAGCACTTTTGCACATTTTGACTAAAAAGAGGATGCTTTTGCATACATTTTTGCTCCTATGAGAAAACTTTTGCATTATTTTTGCTGAAAAAAGGGGCTCTTTTCCACACATTTTGGCTCCCAAGAGAGGACTTTTGCACATACTTTGGCTCCCAGTAGAGCACTTTTGCAGATATTTTGGCTACAAAAATGATTCTTTTGCATACATTTTGGCTCCTAAGAGGAAACTTTTGCATTTGTTTTTGCTGTAAAAAGGGTTCTTTTCCACACATTTTGGCTCCCAAGAGAGGACTTAAGTGCATATTTTGGCTCTGAAGAGGATATTTTTGCACATGTTTCGGCTCCCAAGAGGATACTTTTGCATGTTTTAGCTCTAAGAGAAAACTTTTGCCAAATTTTCCAACTTAAGAGGACAATTTTGCACACATTTTGGCTCCAAAGAGCAAACTCTTGAACACATTTTGGCTCTCAAAAGAGAACTTTTGCAAATATTTTGGCTCCCAAGAGGAAACTTTGCACGCCCTGGCTCATTAGAGAGAACTTTTGCTCATGTTTTGGCTTCAAAGAGGAAACTTTTGCACACATTTTAGCTCCCAAGAGTTTACTTGGCACATGTTTAGCTTCCAAGAGCAGTTAAGTATCATCTCTCTTTACAACTTTTGCACATGATTTGGCTCCCAAGAGGAAACTTCTGCACACATTCTGGCTCTCAAAGGAGCACTTTAATCCAATTTTTCAACTTAAGAGGACACTTTTACACACATTTTGGCTCCAAGAGGAAACTCCTGCACATGTTTTGGCTCCCAAAAGAGCACTTTTGCAAATATTTTGGCATCCAAAGGGAAAAATTGGCATGCCATAACTCACTAGAGAGCACTTTTGCACACGTTTTGGTTCACAAGAAGGAATTTTGGCACATTTTCAGCTTCCAAGAAGGCAGTTAAGTGTATTTTTGCTCCATTGAGAACACTTTTGCGCATGATTTGGCTCCCAATAGAAAACTTTTGCACACATTTTGGCTACCAGGAGTGCACTTTAATCAAATTTCCAACTTAAGAGGATACTTTTACATACATATTGACTCCAAAGAGGAAACTCTTGCACATGTTTTGGCTCCTAAGGGTTTACTTTCACACACATTTTGGCTCCCAAGAAGGAACCTTGGCACATTTTTAGTTTCCAAGAAGGCAGTAGAGTGTATTTTTGCTCCCATGAGAACATTTTTGCTGATGATTTTGCTCCCAGGAGGTCAGTTTACCATGTTTGAATCAGCCAAAAGGGTAGTTAAGTGTTGTTTGCCAACCAGGAGGGACCATCAGCATTTGTTTTGGTTCTCAAGAAGGGCAGTTTTAGCCCATTTTTCATCAACTGTTCTTCTTACGAGGAATAAAATTTAGTTCCGTCATTTTTTTGGGTCAATTACTATTCATTTTAGTTGACCCACATGTTGTCTTGACCCTCAGGTTGAAAAGTGCTTCACTAACCTCTTGAAGGTGTTGTCAGGGTCTCTCTGACAGGTGAGCGGATCCAGAGTTGAGGACACAAACGGGCTGTTGAGGATCTCCTGGTACCCAGGTGAGAGGAGCACGGAGGCCCTCAGCTGCTCCACCAGCCCCAGGACGAACCTCCACAGCACCGTGCTGCTCTGCTCCTCCCGGTTACAGAAGTGTGAGGCCAGGCAGCGCGACGCCAGCCCCACTTCCACTCCTGCCTTAGAGGTGGGCCACACCACCTCAGTGCACAGGGCCGTCTTCCCTGCACCGGGGCCCCCCGTCACCAGGAGCCCCGCGGGGTGCCCCGGCGCAGAGCGAGCATCCAGGCAGCGCCGCAGCTTGTCCAGGGCCCATTCCCGGCAGAAGAAACGCCGGCCCTGGAGCAAACTGCAGCTGCTGCCAAATCCACTGCTGCTCATTTTACCCTGGATGTCAACTCAGAGCTGTGAACTCCATGTCCCAGACTCCTCAAGGCTCCACTTTTAATTTCAGCTCCAGCCTGTGACACTTCTCACTGGTGATTAACCGTGGTATTTCCTCACGCTGTCAGTGTCTGAAACGTTGCATCAGGCGATCATTATCAGCTCCCTGCAGGTTTTTCTGACTCTGTAAGACGGGAAGTCAAAGAAAGGTTAATGAGATAATAGTCCCCCCGTCTTCTCTTCCTAATTTGGACCCGTCTTCATCTCTGAGTCGCTGTGTTTGTAGCAGAAAAGCAAACAGGAGGATCCATGGTTACCAGAGCCCGTCATGCTTTCCCCTGGAGCAGCTCAGTCAGAGTCTGAGGAGAGAGGAGGAATGAGTCAAGAGGAGGATTGACAGCATGTTTTAAAAACCTCACCTCTTCCTGCCTGAGCCTTACCCGATCTCACATTTACACCCACAGCCTTCTCTCTCCTGTCTCTCTTTCTGATTCTCCTGAATTTTCACAGCGAGCAGCAGCAGCAGCAGCTGCAGCTGTGACATAAAACTCCCTTTCTCACGCTCCCCACAGCCTCACACCTCTCTGTCTCTCGGAGTCTCATGCGCTCCGGTTTTTCTTGTTTTGTTTTTTGTCTCCTCCCCCTCTCCGCTCCTGCCGGCATGTTGGGACATGCACAGAAAAAGAGAGAGAGAGAGAGGGAGGAAAGGAGAAAAGAGGAAGAGAGAGGGAGAGGGAGGAAGGACTCCTCATGCCGGGAGCGTTTCTGCAGCTGACGGTGGGGAGGGATTACCTGGGGTCAAGGTTCAGTCACGGGGCAGGACTGCACCTGAAGCGTTTTCAGGAACGGCCTCTACCTTTACTTGAACCCCCCCCCCCTGGATGACCGTGGCTCTCAGCTCCACACAAAGAGCTCAGGTTTTCCTCCTGACCCTCTTTCTGACCTGACTTCACCTTTGTAAAATATTCATTAATGTGTTTAAATCTGTGCAAAATCACCTGAATATGAAAACTGTTTTGTTTTTGTCGACTTGAAATGAGCTGAAATCTTTATTCAGGAGACAAACATCCTGCACTGTCATGTTTCTGCAGCAGCACAGAACAACAAACTGGCATCAGTTAGGAGACAGGTGTGCATGAAACAAAATTTGCATTCTTGTAATGTTTCACAGGAGCTTCTTGTCTTTGAAGTTGGTAAAGCCCTTCCCACAAGCCTTTGCTCCCCACTGTTGTGAAGAACTGATTCTGTTTGGATTCTTTTAACTCGACTTTTCTTTGTTACAACGTGACGTCATTTTTCTGGCAGATGCAGCGATTTCAATTCGATTCAAGATTTTCTTTAAAACAACTTTGGTGAAATTTTCACAATTTAAAGCCAATTTACGAACTTGATAGAAAATTACATCAAACCATTGAAACATCAAAAGCTTTTTCTCTAATGTGAGAATGAAAATAAAAACTGAAGGTAAGAATTGTTTCCAATTTTGAGATGAAAGGTCAATATTTTAATATGAAAAGTGGAAATTTTGAAAATTAAAGACAAAATTCCAAGACAAAAAGTCAAAAACTTCCATAGTTTAAGAAATCAATTTAATATTATGTGGAAAAAGTCCAAACTTTCTCATTTAAGGTCAAAACTTTAAGATGACTAAAGTCTAAGTTTTGGAATAAAGGCAATGTTTGAGATAAAAAGTTGAAATTTTGATTAAAAAAAAGTCAAAACTCTTAAGATTTAAGTCAAAATTATACGCTAAAAGGCAAAAAAAAAATTTTTAAGGAAATTTTTACATAAATAGTCGAATTTTGATTTTTCTCAAATCCCTAAAACCTATTCCTGTTATTTCTAAACCGGACTTTCTAAATTGTATTTTTAGTTTTAAAAACTGCAGAACAAAAAGAGCTATCTTTGACTCTTGACTTTTAAAAATGATGAAGTGCAAAATATTCCTAATTGTGTCAAGTTAAATACAATAAATACAAAACAATTCAAAACAAATTTCAACAATCTCAAGGAAAAAAGGATTTTTCTCAACAGTCTCACACTCAAACACAGGTGTGTGTGAAACAGCTGATTTAACAGATCCTGGGTCAGTCAGGAGCAAAAAAAAAATCACAATCTGATTGGGTAAGCTCTTGATTCTTATATCTTCCAAACGGCCGAGATAGAAAAAAATCCACCCCCCTCACAGTGTGTTCTGTAAGCGAAATTAGCGATCCAGACGGGAGACAGAGTTTGTACCAGGCTTTAAATACGCTGATTTCAGCTCTGAAAACGGCCTTTTTCCCGTTCATTTGTACGTGACTTCCGGTGCTTCTGGAGCCAGACTTAAGCGGTCACTGGAGGAACAGCAGCTTTTTAGCACTTCAGTGTTGTCTCATTTTTTCAGACCGGAGCTCATCTACCAACTCCAACCTCACCAAGCAGAGCAAACGTAACCTGGCTCTTCATTTATTAACTGCTGCATGTGGACAGGAATCAACATTAACACAAACACATTAGCTCCTGTTTTAGCCTTTATCTCATGCTCTATCTCGCTCCTGTTTATCTTTCTTCTTCTCTTCTGCCTCTTTTCTGTCAGACAGTCCAGCTCCTGTTTCCATCGTCGCTGCTAAACAAATCACACAGTCAGTCGACGTGATGTTGTCATGGAGACTTTAGCATGCCACGAATCAAATGTGTCCTGCTTGACCCAACCACAAGCTGAGAAAAAACATGAAGAAATAACCTATTTTTGCACTGATAAACTCATTTATGATCAGGTATATATATAAAGATATGAGACTTTCTTCGAGCTCACTTAAAAACTCCTCACAGTCCCTTTAAGAATCAACCTTTCAATCGAGACTTTTAGTGCTGGAAATCACCAATTTCTGTGTCCTGTCCCTTTAAATTTACGGTATAAATTCATATAAAGCCTTGACAGACACAAAGAGAAATTCAATTTACATTTTTGTGAGTCTACTTTACACATTTACTCACAGAAAGTGTTCTTAAAGGTGTCATATTGCTTCTACGGTTTTAATATAAGTGCCAGAAGAATATTTTCACAGCCTGGTTTTACTGAGACGCTGAAAATGAAGCTAATACATGGAAATTCTCTATGTGTGGTCGTGCTTTGGCTCTGTTTTAAGGTTATTCATCCATTTAGTAGCAGCTATTCAAGGTTTTTATGGTTTATATTTACATAAATAATGTGAAATGCTACTACCAAAGCAGCATGACTCAAAAAAAGGTGTTTTTCCTTCATTAATAGGACATTTTAAAAGATCTATTCAGTCATTTCTGAGGCAAAATAATTCAGCGAGCTTTAGTTTTGTAAGAGCTTGAAATAAACGTTTGGAAACATTTTAAGCCTTTTACCTCAAACCCAGAAGGTGTTAACGCGTCTGTTTTTAGCAGGATTTCAAAAACACTGCCACTGTTGTTATAAAATCTGGTAGAGATGTGACAAAAAAAGAAAACAGCATGGACACCGAAATCCAAAGGCAACTAATTATATTCACCGAATTGAATTTTTCACTTTTGGAACAAATAAGGAAAGCTGTTAGGACACGGATTTAAATAACAAAGCGGAAATTAACTGAGCTGAACTCTGCTCAACACTTTCCCCTCGGTTTTAAAAATCTATTTAGCACAAACGATTTTTCATTGTGATGGATTTTTAGACACTGAATGTGGAAACGGTGATTTGAATAACTGAGGGGAGGTGATGAAAGCAGCAGCATTCACAGCGTTCAGCTAACGGAGGATAAAGATGTCGGAAAGAGAGAAGTACGAGGCGTTTCGACCTCTTTTAAAAAAGAATGTCAAAGGCGTCTGTGACAAAGTGAACTCAGCGGTGGGAGAGCACATTGCTCCACATTTGAAGTCAGTGACTCATCGAACACCAGCCACATCTGTCAGATTATCTCTGCTCCAAAAAGNACCTGTGGTATTTACAAGCCGGCGTGTAGCCTGTAGGGACGCAGACGCAGCAACCAGGAGTGGGAGCGGAGTATTTCCTGACACGCTGTTTACACAGAGGCCGAGTCGAGTCAAGCCAATTAAATTTAAGCAGCGAAGAAGAGGAGGCGAGCTCACAGACCTCCTGGATGTTTGAGCTCCTGAAAGAACAGTCATTATATCTCTGCTCTGTGATGGACAGAAGGAAGGAAGGAGGGAGGGAGTACTTACAGTAACTGATGTTATCCTGCTGCACACACACAGGTCTAAAGGTAGAGTCTCCTCACAGCCGCAGAGTCTGCAAAGGTCATAAAAACAGTTTATTTAATTTTACATCATGACTTCCAGAAACGCATTTTATTGGCTGATATGAAAAGAGACGCCTCATATATCGTCTCTGTTGGTTTCAAGGTTTAAAAGAGTTAGAAGTACTGAATAAATGCTGAAGGAAATATATGTGTTAAGTTGAACATTTGGGATAAAAAGTTGAAATTATGAGGAAAAAGTCAAAATTCTTAGATCATAATGTCAAAATTTCAAGAAGGTAAAAGATAAAGAGTCACATTTTTCTGATAAAACACCAAAACGTTGAGAAAAACATTCAAAATTATGATATAAAAGACCAAAATTTAAGATATTAAAGTCAAAATATCCAGACAAAACCAACTTATGAGGGGAAAAAAGACAAAATGTTGAGATAAAAACTCCAAAGTTTTTGAGGAAAAAATGACAAAGTCAAGATATAAAAATGCAAAGTTTTAACAATACAACCAACTTATGAGAAAAAATGTTGTTGTTGAGAATGAACAACAAAATGTTGAGGAAAAATTGACAAATGTAAGGTATAAAACTCCAAATTTTAAGAAATTTAAGTCAAAATTTCGAGAAAAAACAGCCAAAATTTTCAAGCTAAGCTAAGATAAGATATAATTTATTTATCCCACGAGGGGAAATTCACACTCACAGCAGCAATGCAACACTGCGGCAACAAGCTGCCACTGAGTGCCGCTTTGAAAAGTAGAAGAAGAAATGAATGAATTTATTAGAAAAGTCCATCAGAGACGACAGCTCGTCCATAATTCTCCCATCAGCCTCCAACTCCTCAGGGTCCAGGACTGAACTGGACTCTTTCACCAGTCGTGGTAGTGACTTAATATTGACATACAACAGATAAAGTGTTGTTTTCTCTGTGGTCGGACTGTTAACAAACTGTAAATCCAGTCAGGTGGGAGGAGAGGGTGACATGATTAAAGTCTCCTGAGATTATTATGAGTGCCTCATAGTTGAGTCTGTATCCTGGCAACAGATTCATGGATGAAATCACATAGAATTTCAGCTGTTGCTTTGGGTGGAACCATAGACTGTATAATGAGTGGACGTAACGACGTTCGGCTCAAACTGAAGCCTCCAGCAGATGCCCCGCCCCCTGGTGTCTGGCTGCAGTATAGGTCATAAGCCCCGCCCCCTGGTGTCTGGCTGCAGTATAGGTCATAAGCCCCGCCCCCTGGCGTCTGGCTGCAGTATAGGTCATAAGCCCCGCCTCCCCATGTATTCCAGATATGAGCCGGGAAAACTTTAAAAAATTATGAAACCTCATAGAAACGTTTCTCTCATCCTTACGCTAAGGTAGTATGATGATGTCATCTGGCTGCATGGTGTTCGGTTGTTTTTTTTTCTGAGAAGTTAGTTTCTCATTAGTTATTGGACGTTAAAAACCGTGTTATAAGTTTCATTTTACGATAGTTGACAGCTGCCGTTCGTGAGTAGTTTTTACCGGGGATATAAGAAACTTCGGGAAAGAGCCAAAAGGAGACTAAACCTTCTGAAGAAGAAGAAATAAATATTTTTATTTCTCTTTTTTACTTGGCTCCAACGGAAATTCTCTAATGCGCAGACTCTGGCTGCACAATGGCGGCTAGAGAAACGGGGTTTTTTGGCTTCAAAATCGTAGAACGGTGACAGGCGGGGCCACGCTGTTTATTCTATATACAGTCAATGGGTGGAATGTACAAAAAGATTACCGTATGGCTGAATTTAGATAATTAAGTCAAAATTTTAAGATTTTAAGTTGATTTGTCAGATAATCAAGTTAAGGAAATGACAAAAAATTCAAAGTTATTGACATAAAAAAAGTCAAAACTTAGTGGTAAAGTCGAAATTTTGATATACTACCAAAAATAGAGATAATCAAGTCAAGCTGGAGGTTGGAACTAGGAATCACTAACAGTCATGTCTCAGAGGACCAAGCTGTGAGTAGCTAAGCTACATGTGGCCGGCTATTAAACTATGCAACAAACCGAGTTCACAAAGTTTACTTCCTTGGCAACACAGAATGAAATAGAAATAGAAATAGCTTTTAGTTGTTTAAATGTTAATTAAAAGCAAACCAGGATCTAACGTTTAGAGAAAGTTCCCTCTTGGTTACACTGAAACCTGACAAAGTCTTACGTTCTAATAATTTTCACCTTGTTTCAAACAATAGCTCTATGTATACGTTGATTAAAAAAATAACCTTGTAATGTAATTTGGAGAAAAACACATTTAAACAACAGGAGCCTGATGATTACATTTCAGAAACTGGCGTAAATTACAACTTCCTCAACATCCACCTTTCTTTCCTTTGTGTGATAATTGTCAACATGAATCAGATTCAATATTAAATAATATACTTAGATTAGCGGCAACAAAGCGACAGAAAAGGTAGAAAATGGAAACAGGTGACGGACAACACTGCCCTCATGTGTTTCGGAGGGGAACTGCAGAGAGACACCAAACCATAACTGTGTTCACTGACAATAAAACCAAATAAAACTTGTCTTTTTTGTTTTTCTGGGTCATACACAGGCTTTTATATCAACCTGTTTCATTACAAAGTAAAAACTAGTCACAGGAGCTTTAAATGATTGGTGACTAAAATAAAAAATGATGCTTTTGTTGCAGATTTCATGTCATAAATGCGCTGATGATGACACTTTCTTTCCTGTATATGATAAATGACAACATGAATCAGCTTCAATATTAAATAATATGCTTAGATTAGTGGCGACAAAGCGACAGAAAAGGTAGAAAATGGAAACAGGTGACGGACAACACTGCCCCCATGTGTTACGGAGGGGAACTGCAGAGAGACACCAAACCATAACTGTGTTCACTGACAATAAAACTTGTCTTTTTTACTTTTCTGGGTTTTAATATCAGGCTGTTTCATTAACAAATAAAAACTACTCACAGGAGCTTTAAGTCATCTGTGAGTAAAATAAAAAAATGATGCTTTTACTGCAGATTTCATGTCATAAATGCGCTGATAATGACACTTTCCAGCTTCTCTTTATCCTTCTCCACCTGTCTGCTCCTCTCTAATGAGGAAACGTGTTAATTATCAATGACCTCAGTTTCCAGCTGCTGTCGACGCCATTGTAAACAGGTTTTCTGCACAAACACTCCAAGTTTCCCACAGAGAGAAAAAGCTGCAGACAGAAAAGACAGAAACAAACATTCCCCTCTTCTCAAAAAGCGCGTCTGAGTTTTTTAAAGGGAGCAGAGAAAATGATTTTACCTGACAGACTCTCTCTCTCTCCATCCTCCACTCCTCCTCCTCTTCTCTTCTTCTCCTGCCGACAAAACACTTCACTTCCCCGCAGTCAGTCTGAGGAGAGCGGCTCCAACATCCTCCACCTTCATCATCATCATCATCATCATCAGCATCATCATCATCAGCATCATCCTCTCACAGCGAGACTGAAGTTAGAATGTGGAGCAAAAATCCGGCACACTACAGTCTCTCTCTCTCTCTCTCTCTCTCTCTCTCTCTCTCTCTCTCTCTCTCTCCCTCTCTCTCTCTCTGAAAGGAAGTGGAGAAAATCTGTGTAACAAGAACATCCTCTGGAGGGCTGTTTTTCTCTGATATGTCAGACTGAACCCAGGATTTGTTGCTGAATTTTACTGCCAGAGACTCATGTCCAGAAAAAAAAAAAGAGAATTAAAAATAAAAATAAAAAATAAAAAAACACAACATTTTAAAACTGTTACAGCCCATTTCCAAGAGAAAAAAAAATGAACAACTTAGCTTTGTGTAGTGTTTCTAAGCCCGTTGCCTGTGAAGCTAAAATATTTGAGACAAAAAATTATAATTTTTAGAGGTGAAATGTCACAATAACAAGATCAAAAGTCATTTTTTTTGTAAATATAGTCAATGACATCAAAGTTATATATATATGTATGAAAAAATAGAATAATGTTTATGAGAAAAAGTCGACATTATGAGATCAAAACTCAAACTTATGGTGAAAAATAATAAAATTTGAGATAATGAAATCACAATATGGGGATAAAAATTTACATTTTGAGGTTTTAAAAAAACGCCAAATAAGAATAAGAAAAAAAAAAGTTTCAATTATAAAGGGGAAAAAATAAACACATTTTATGTGAGATTTGAATATTGTTCAAAGAGTGATAAAGATTTAATTTATGAGCATTAATCTGTTAAAGCCAAACAAAAAGTGTATCACCTAAGATGCATGTTTCTTTTTTTTTTTATATATTTCTTTCTCCTGTGTCTCCTTCCTCCTCCTCTTTTTCAGACTGTCTTTGTGATTTACTTTGTATTTCATAACTTAGGGTCATTTATCTCTGTCAAACTGGGAAAAAAAATAAAAGAATTAGGAAAAACGTCAGATTTTTGAGGTATTAAACCCAAAATGTAAAGATGATAAAATCAAATCAATGGTTAATCAATCAACATTACAAGAAAATTAGTTAAATTTGTTAAAAAAAACAGTCCAAATTTTTAGATTATAGTTGATATTTTGATATTAAGACAAGTCGATAAAAGTCAAATTTAGGTAAAAAGATTAAAAAGTCAAAATTATGAGAACAAGATGACAAATCTATGGTATTAAAATGTCAAAATTTTGAGATAATTTAGTGAAAATTATGAGTCAAAATCATGAAAAATAATTCAAAATGACCGAATAAAATATCAAAGTTTTGGGCTATTCAAGTCGAAATTTTCAGATAATTAGTTGGAGTTTATATATAATAAAAACATAAAGTCAAAGATACTTGTGTTGACTTTGAGGCCTGATTAAGGTATGAAAATATGAATTGCCCTGAGCAGGTTAATCCTCATTCTTTATTTCAGGGACGCCATCTAGTGGTCAGAACTTAAACCACAGAATAAACTCAGCCTGTTTTATAAATGTGAAAATACTTTTCCTCCAATTTTTTTTCGTTTTTTAACTAAACTCTCCTTGTAGAATAAAGCTCTGAGTTCTTCCTGAAGTTTCATCATCTCTCACAGATTTATTCTGTCCAACAGTGACGTCCCCTCAGGCTTCAGGAGCTCGAACCATCTCGCAGTGAAACGAGAAAATGACCTTTTCACCCTGACGGACAATTCTTTACATTCTTACAAACCTTCAGAGACGAAGCAAAAACTGCACTCACAAAAACTACATTTCCCACCAGAGTCTCAGTATGTAAAACTCTGTGATGTTGGAGGTCAAGAGTGAAGCTCATGAAATAAAAATGAGAAAAACTCTGTGGTTATGTGAGGTTTCTCTTCCATGTGTTAACTTAAATAACCTCAGTGGCGCCACCTGCTGGACGGCTGTGGGAATTACATGCTTTTAAAAGTTCTCGCAACCTGATTAAAATCCTGTTTCTATTTTATCTCTGCAGGATATTTGGAAAACCTTCACTTCATAATGCATGATATGAATATTATTTAAAGAGATAATAAAAATATAAGCATGAATCTGTTAGAGCCAGAAAAAAACTGAACCACAAACAACATGAGACTGAAATTTTCTGAAAGTCTAGCTCTTTCTTTATCCTCCTCCTCCTCCTTTTCTTTTTCAGACTGTCAGTGTCTGTCTGTGTGATTCACTTCTGTATTTCATAACTCTGGGTCATTTATCTCTGTCAAACTGAGACGCTCGTTCTCCATCATCTCTGCTGCACCTCGGGGGGTCGACGGGAAAATGCACAACACCATCAAGCAACACTCAGCCTTCAGTCACAGTAATGTGCTCCTCATGTTCTGCATTATAATGGAAAAGTTTTTTATGCTAATGGACAAAAAAGAAAGTGAGTGCAAAGTCAAGGACTGAAACTAAAAAGATAACATTCCCTCGGCTCCACAAACTGCACCACGGAGAAAAAAAGCAATTTACAGACTTTAAATACAGCATTGAGAATTAATTTAACTTTGCAAATGAGTCTTATAGTTGTAACAGATACTCAGAAAAGTGTTTGGAATTGTGAGTAGGTATAAAAACTGGGATAATAAGGGTTAAAGTAATAGTAAGAGATAGTAACACCCACTGGGTCCGTTTTTCTTATTTGATTAATGTTGTCATCATCACCACGCAGAAATCAATCAGAACGGAAAAATTCAACCCCGGATTGCACAGTCACTGTTTGATCCAGGGTCAATCAGGCCTCATAGTTTCTACGTTAATATTTAATGAAACCTGAACTCAAGCGTTTTTTAATTTGATGTTAAAATAACATTTCACATTATTACATTGGTTGTACCACCTGACATGGAAATTGTTCCAGTCACCAATGAAGTGAAAAAACCTTTTTTATCAGTATTTCAGAGAAATCTACAAACTCTTCCACTTGGTCACAAATGTCATTTGGGCTCCTCTGGCTGATGCAGTTTCCTGTTTCCTGTTTTATTCTCTTCACTTTAAGATAAAAGTCTAATGTTACGGTTGCACCACCCTGACATTTGACAAGGTGAAAATTACGGGACAAAAGTTTTTCCAATTTCTCAACAGCTTTAAAATTCTTTTTATTTGCAAAGAATGTTTTATTTAAAAAGGTTCAAGCATAAAATAATGCCACTGTATTTTTAATTTCCATTTACAATAACTGACATTCAATTTCTAGAGTTTAATTACTGTGGATACTTGTCAGGACGGTTGCACCACGACTGTAAAACCCCCAAACTCCTTGGTTTTGTCAAAAAAACATGTTATATTTTAATAGTTTAAAGATGTGTTCAAATAACACAGGTTTCATAGAATAAAGAAATACATGTGATGAAATACTCAATTCATGATGGAAGGAAATATTGCACTCAGACACAAAAAAAGGGGACGTCACGTCATTGACCCTAAGTTTCAGACCCTTGAAAAGTCGTCTGTTTCTACATATTTCTATTTATACACAGCAAATATTTACAAGAGATTAACTTCTAACTATAGTTTCGTGAGTTCCTGTTACACTTTAATATGTAACATTTTCATTTCTGTCCTCATATCAAGTTTTTCCCAGAACATTCCAGACGCTCGCCCACAGACCTGGCCCAGCACCACGGACCTGATCCAAGTCTGGAGGTAACAAACTCGACTCGACCACTCAAAATAAATACAGAGTGCTGACCGTTGCACTGCGCGGTCCAGAAACCTGAGTTGTTTAATGTTTATCAGTTGAACATTGACAGAGAGAAGTGACTTTATAGAGTATATTGGCAAAAATGAGAAGTTTATTTTGTGATTTTATGAAACTATAGCATGAAAAATAAGATTAAGTTTCTGTTTATGTTTGTGATCCTGTCAACAAATCTGTGATTAACTTCAGTGTTTAACCAGGCAAACATCCACCCATGAGTAAAACGTCTGATCATCTGTTTGGATAACCTGAAAATCAAACTCCAACTGATAAAAACACGGTTTTCATTCAATGTTACATTTTTGTAAGTAAGTTATAATTAGGTTTTCAAAGTGATGAAAACAAACTCACACCTGATCACTTCTGTCTCTTTCTGCTTCTGTGACACTATTTGTGTTTGCAAAGAGTCTTAATCATGTTGCTATATGTTCATTACTGATATTGATCCATAACAGTGATTCCCAACCTGTGGGTTGTGGCCCCCTGGTGGGCCGCAAAGATATCGCAAGTATTGCAAATCATTTCCAAAAAGTATGATTTTTAGGTGTCTGTGTGTGTGGGGGGTTTTAATCACATAAAGATAAAAACAATCAACAATGGTCTAAATGTGAAGAAAATCAGGAATAACTTAAAGTAGTGTTTTTTTTTTCAAGGAGGTTGTGACATTGATAAACTTCTCTCTTCCTTTCTGCTGTTGTTGGTGTGGCTGACAGTTTCAACTTCTTTTCAGGTTTTGGATTGGACAAATAGTTTACAAATGCCAGTCATTTAAAGTTAGTATTATTTTTGTTCTTTGCCTCAGCAGGTTTGGTATTTAGAGAGTTAAACATGTTAAAATATTCACGCATAAATAAAAAAGTGCCCAAAAAGGCATCATATGGCCTCTGTAATATTCCCTAACAGTCTTCTCACATCAGACAGTTAAAAGTTCCCCTGGCTACCAGAACGTCATTTTCCTAAATGATCAGTGTTTTTACCAGCTACATAAGAACCATAATAAAATCTCTCAAAATATCTTAGTTTGTGTAAAATTTGAAAAAATATTTTCACCTGTAGGCCACCATTGTTTACGCCGCAATAACGTCTGGGTAGTGATGTCATATGGTTGCACCGGGCTGGATCTCATACAGGATCATATAAGTCCTGGAGCGGACTTCAGTGGTTTCCAGAGGAAGTTTTGTGGGTTTGTGTTGGAAAATAGTCGGCACAGCATTTGGCTTTAGTCTCCGTTTATAATGACCCACACCTGTCAGCTCTTTCATCAGCATGGGCCGGCTAAATGCAGCAAATGCTTCTGGGGAGAAGTGGCCAGAACATAGCCGCGGCTCCATGGGAAGTTGTTTACGCCCACAAGTGATTTCCCACAACTTCCTTCTTTTCTTGTCTTTTGGGAAGCTGTGCAGACTAACATCAGTCTCCTTGTTTCCTTTGGACTGAAAAGTGCACCCAAAAGCAGCCACATGTGGCATTATTATGTTTTTTTCCCTCCTCAAACCTAGTGACTTACGGCGACTAGTAGTGAGGAAACGGCCAAATCCAGATGCTCGGCACCAAGCAACCAATCTACATCATCAACCCAGAATGCATTGCAGCAGTAAAACAATGGCAAAGGATAGAAACTGTGTTTTAAACTGTATTTTTCTAAAGAAAAACCAATTCATTATGTCTTTTAACAACAAATTCTAGTTTGAGACAAACATTTAAGCATATTCATGCCTATTTGTCCTTACAGTCAGGGTTCCCTTTAATAACTTGCTTCTGCACAGAGGCTTATCATTGAAGGTTCCCTCCATGACCAAATAATATTACATGATACTCATTAAATCCGCGAACATGCTGCACCTGCTCAGACACACAGTTTCTCACAGAGTTTGTCCACCTCCTGTGTTTTGCCTTTTTTGTAGCCTTGAATAATCTTTTCCCAGAGTCATGATTCTATGAAAAGTAAAGTTTAGAGACATTTCTAGAACAAGCACAATGCATTTAGTGAAGGTGGTCCACCTTAGAAAGAGAAAAAGGGTGATTTCTGTAGGAAAACTTAATTAAAGGAATCAAATATATCCTGATACACTACATAACTTGCGATACGAATATTGCACATGGGCAATATCTTGCAATCACAACACTGATGTGAAATACTGTGCAGCCCTACTTTAAAGCTGCAGGGAGGAATTTTAATTATTTTTCCGTCTTTCCTGTTTCAGAAATGAAACAATGTGATATGAGCATTGAACTTCATGCAAAAATGATAAATGATGATTGTTTGTTCTAGCACTGTCACACATGAGCCGCTGCACATAACTAAAATATATCCTTAAATGTTGCATTTTTCACTGATAGTCCAAAACATCTTTTGAGATTTCCAGAGCTAAACAGGAGACAGATTCTCCATCTGCAGGCGAAAACTCCCCGACATGCACGAGCACGCAGAGGTTACGAAACAGCTCGTAATTTATGGAAGATCAATATCAACAAAACTGTGAATGCAGAGAAGATCAACCTGTTCTCAGAGCTCAGGGCGACAGCTGCCGTGTGAAGAGCGAGCAGAGACGGTGTTACAGCTGCAAGCTGTCAAATATCTGGACTGAAGAGCCACAAAGATGTGACTTAGAGGTTGTTTAGGTCTTTAGGTTTCAATACACAGACTGGATGTATCCACTTCTTTTTTTAGATGAACCACAAACACAGCTGGGTGCAGGTATAAACAGCTGAGTAAATGTTATTGTCCTCAATTGGCACTGACACTCAAAAAGATATATAAAGAGATTAAAAAAGCTCACCTTGACCTGACAGTGCAGCACAGAGGTTAGAGAGGTCATGTTTTTGTATAAGAGGGAAATATATAGGTCAAAGCTGCTTATATTTAATCATCCCGAATGCAAAATGAGTTTTTGCTGAGTCATCCTTTTGTTTCTCCATGCTTATGTCTTTGCATTGTGCAGAATTATAGAACATAAACTGTGCAACTATGATCACACAGCATTCAAACTTAAGCATTAAAGAGGCCATTTGTTGTGGATTGAACTGCAAGAAACTCAAAATTGAAAATAATGGATGGATTTTGTATCAAGTCAGGACGAAGATCAGCACACCAGTCAAAATATCTAGAGCAGTTAAAATGCAAAAATTATCCATTTCTTTCCAAATAAACTAAATACAAGGCTCAACACTTGGGCAGAAAAATGCCATGTGATTATCATTTCAGCTAATTTTACTGTAAATCTTGACTAAATCAATATATTTAATTTCCTTTTGAGCAGTTGATAATTAGTTTTTTACTTTTTATAGTATTACCAAAATGTTAAGTTTCAAATTTCTTGATACAGTTGTGCTCATAAGTTTACATTCCCCCTCAGAATTTACGATTTCTTGCCCTTTTTTCAGAGATTATGAATGATAACACAACAACTTTACTCTTTCTAGATCATAATAACAACAGAAACTTCCAGAATGACCCTGATGAAAAGTTTCCATCCTCCAGTTCTTAATAGCGTGTATTTCCCCTTTAACATCAATGACAGCTTGAAGTCTTTTGTGCTCGTTGTGGATGAGGGTCTTTATTTTCTTAAATGGTAAAACTGACCATTCTTCTTGGCAAAAAGCCTCCAGTTCCTGTAAATTCTTGCTCTGTCTTGCATGAACTGCAGGTTTGAGATCTTGATATCGAGGTCAGGAGACTGAGATGGCCACTCCAGAACCTATTGGGTCACCGGAAGAAAGACATTTCTGCACAAATGCCACAAAGTTTCCCGCTCACTGAACGCCAAACAGCACAGAGACAAGCCTCAAAACTTCTGGAACAAAGTCATTTGGAGTGATGAGAGCAAAAGTGAACTTTTTGTCCACAACCATAAACATTGTTCCATTTGGAGAGGAGTCAACAAGGCCTATGATGAAAGGTCCACCATTCCTACTGTGAAACACGGAGGTGGATCACTGATGTTTTGGGGATGTGTGAGCTACAAAGGCTCAGGAAACTTGGTCCAAACTGATGAATGAAGGATGAATGCAGCATGTTATCAGAAAATACTGGAGGAAAATTTACACTCATCAGCCCAGAAGCTGCACATGAGACGTACTTGGACGTTCACACATGACAATGATCCAAAACACAAGGCCAAGTGGACCTGCCATTGGCTACAGCAGAAGAAAGAGAAGGTTCTGGAGTGGCCATCTCAGTATCCTGAGATCTCAAACCTGCAGTTCATGTAAGACAGAGCAAGAATTTACAGGAACTGGAGGCTTTTTGTCAAAGAAACTGTGGAGGAGTCAGAATGAAAATCTCTCTTTTTTTCTCTTTACAGCCCAAATCAGAATTTTTACAACCACATGAACCTTGAGCTGAGGTGTCTTTCTGCTTGTAACTGTTCACCTGTCAGCACCTGGAGTTTTTTATTATAAACATGCTTTCAGCTCAGGATCATGAACAGTTCATTCTTAAAATCGACCAATTCTGAAATAAGTAGCTCACAAACTACAGTTGTGCTTAAAAGTTTACATACTCTGGCAGAATTAGTGATTTATTGGCCATTTTTTTTAGAGATTATGAATAACTCAAAAACTTTCTTTTCACTCTTTTTTACTCATTTAAAATCAATCATAATGTTCTTCGACGTTCCAACAAGGCCAAGTGGACCTGCCATTGGCTACAGCAGAATAAAGCGAAGGTTCTGGAGTGGCCATCTCAGTCTCCTGACCTCAATATCGAGATCTCAAACCTGCAGTTCATGCAAGACAGAGCAAGAATTTACAGGAACTGGAGGCTTTTTGCCAAGAAGAATGGTCAGTTTTACCATCTGAGAAAATAAAGACCCTCATCCACAACCAGCACAAAAGACTTCAAGCTGTCACTGATGTTAAAGGGGAAATACACGCTGTTAAGAACTGGGGGAGGGAAACGTTTCATAAGGGAAGTTTCTGTTGTCACTATGATTTAAAAAGAATAAAAACAGTTGTTTGTTAATAAATGTCTTCACCCAAACACTAGCCATGAGTGAAAGAAAAGTATTATTCTCTGAAAAAAGGCCAAGAAATCATAAATCCTGCCGGGCTGTTTGGTTGGATGTTGTCTCCATCTTTGTTGTGAATGTAAACCTAAGATTTTATTCCACTCACCTCCCTTACACTCCCTGTACCTGCAGCTTTCTTCTCCGTATAAACACAGCACTTTGTCCTGAGTTCGCCCTCACCGT
Organism: Thalassoma bifasciatum; assembly: GCA_008086565.1. Classification (NCBI taxonomy): domain Eukaryota; kingdom Metazoa; phylum Chordata; class Actinopteri; order Labriformes; family Labridae; genus Thalassoma; species Thalassoma bifasciatum. The sequence continues at coordinate 20,914 of RPOG01002260.1, read as the reverse complement.
TTCTCTTCCCTGCGTCTGACCTTTTTCCAACATTTACAGGCAGCAAGTTTATGAAGACGCCCAAATAACACAGCTCCTGCTTTATAAACTGCATGTCAATGAAGTTTGAAAATGATGAAGTGTTTCACAGTGACACTTCAGATTCTCAAGACACTCACAAACTGAGAGAAAAATAACTACCAGCAATAACTTGGAAGACAAAAATATAATCAGGCAGCCAAAAGTCAAGACTCTTAGGATGAAACTCAACAACAGTCCAAGTGGTGAAAAGTGGGAAAAACTACAAGAAGTAGCAATAAAAGTTAGTTTAAGGTGGCAAAAATGGTCAAAAAGCAGCAAAAATGGGTGAAAGTTGGGAGAAAACTTGGAAAATAGTAAGTAAGAAACTTTTCAGAGACCAGGTGTTTCTGTTTAAAATCTGCTCTTTTATTGATCTCATGTAAAACTACAATTTTCTTAGACACTCAATTGTGTTATCATTCAGATTCTCTTTGAAAAATGGCCAAGAAATTGTGAGTTCTGCAAGAGTAAGTAAACTCATGAGCACAGCTGTATACCTGAACATTGTCCCCTCCTCCTCCTCCTCCCCCTCCTCCGGCACCCTATGTACCTAATGTGGCCCACATAAACTGGACTCTGATATAAAAGCTGGTGCAGCAGCTGCCAGAGCACCACCGCTCAGAGAACTCGCCGTCATGAAGCTGCTCGCTCACTTCCTGTGTCTGTACCTGACGCTCGCTCTGACACGAGCTGATGAGTGAGTATCTGCACACTGACCATCAAAGATAAAGTTTTTAAAACGGATAATCATGTCTTTATTCTTTATTTTCTTGCACCAGGTTGGACATACCAGGTGAGTTTAAGAAAATGAATGAATGTGAGAGTGCTTGTTTGACTTTTCTCGTGTTAAACTTTTACTCTGACTCTGCAGATGACCTTCACCCGGAAATTCCTAAGTTCTGTGTCAGTCATGTTTCTGGTCCTGACCGCTGTCAGGGTTTGGAGATGGATGCTGTCACAGTGAATGAAGATGGAGTTCCATATTTCTTTAAAGGTTAGTCCCAAAATATTCACTCAATCCTCTAGATCATTGATTCCCAACCTGTGGTCCGTGGCCCCCTGGTGGGCCGCGAAGGTATAGCAAGTGGGCAGCGAAATCATTTCCAAACAAGTATTTTATTGGAGTGTAATTATATAAAGATACAAGGTACAAATAGAAAAATTAAGATACAAATACATATAATAACATTCAAAATGTTTAACTCTGTTAAGTTTTAAAGGAAATTAAAACAGTTCTGATTTTAATATATGAAAAAAGTCCCCTAAGAAGGCATGTTATTCCTCTTTAGGTAGCATGACCTGAAAAATAACAACAACCTGAAATGTCATTGAAAAAAAATGCAATAAATACCAAATCTTCAAAATTTGTAATTGAAATGTAACGAAAAAGCATAAAGTAAAACCCAAAATATAATAATTGCACCAGAATGTAACAAGTTGTCATAATTTGGGCAAAACGTTACTACTGCATTATTTTTGTTACTTTCCGGCCCAGAAACTTTGTTGCATTATTGACCAGTCATTACATTTTTGGTTGTTGTTGCATTTTGGGTCATGTTACATACTGGGCTCTTTTTTTTTCTACAGTTGTGCATTGAAGTTTACATCCCCTGCTGCAGAATTTTCTGATTTCCTCAGAAAATATGAACGATAACACAAAAACCTTTCTGTCACTCATGGTTCGAGGTTGGGTGAAGACATTTATTAACAAACAACTGTGTTTACTCTTTTTAAATCATAATGACAACAGAAACTTAAAGAATGACCCTGTTCATTTTTTATACACACACTGATTAGAAGTAAATAGATCACAGGTGAGGATGGTTACCTTTAGGAGACATTCAAACACATTTGTGTTCACTTTTGTGCATTTATCAGGACAAAACCACCAGAGATGAGTAAAATTCTCGACAGGGTCATTTTTGAAGCTTCTGTTGTCATTATGATTGAAAAAGAGTAAACAATTTTTTTTAACTTTTTCAATAAATGTCTTCACCCAACCACTAATCATGAGTGAAAAAAACTTTTGGGCACAACTGTATGTGACTATTTGAACAGTTTTGATTATCTGAGTTTTAATGTAATCCATTATTCCTGTAAATTTGTATCTTTTTATTATTACCCTCCACTAAAATCATGCTGTTTTGGAAATCATTTGGCGGCCCTCTTGTAAGACCTTCGCGGCCCACCAAGGGGCCGCGGACCACAGGTTGGGAACCAGTGCTCTAAATCCCACATTTCTGGTTTCCTCTCCAGACGAATATCTCTTTAAGAGTTTCCACGGCCTGGCAGAGCTCATGAACCAGACTTTCTCTGGAGAACATCTGCCCCACCTCGACGCCGCCGTCCGCGTGCACCACGAAGAAAACCCCCTCGCACACGACCGCATTCTCTTCTTCTCGGTACGACTTCAATCCGATCCGCTTGTCTGATGTGACTTCTCCTCAGATAATCCTGATCTCATTCTTTCTCTGATTCAGGGAGAGCAAGTATACAGTTTTTTTCAACACAAACCGGAGGACGGTTACCCCAAGCAGATCAACTTAGTTTTCCCAGGGATCCCCAACCACGTGGACGCTGCGGTGGAGTGTCCCAAAGGAGACTGTGATGAAGACTCCATCATCTTCTTCAAAGGTTGGTGCATGTTTACACTGCAAAAAAATATGTAGTAACTTCCTCTTTTTCCCGACATGTTCCTACAGTGTATCATAAAAGTGAGTCCACCCCTCACATTCCTGCAGATATTAAAGTTTATCTTTTAATGGGACAACACTGCAAATAATCTTGCACTTGCCAAGATTTAAAATCTTACTTTAAGACATGCTAAATAAAATATCTTGTTTTAATGTTTTTTTAACTTATTTTTAGCATTTAAAACTATGTTCGATCTCAAAAAAAGCATTTCAATTTTGTCTTAATTAGTCTGAGAATCCTAAAACGAGTGGATAACTGTTAAAACAAGTTACTTTGGTTTTCTCACATGTAATTTCATAACATTAAAACTTGTTTCAAGATTTAGCTCCACCTCAAGTTGCTTCATTTAAGAATAACACAAAAAAATCATCTTTTTAAGACACAATTAAGAATTTTACAAACCCATGCTCGAAAATCAAGAATTATCTTCATCATACTTCTCTAATTCTAAGTGGTTTTGACTTAAAAAAAGTGATATTTTTCATTCCATTTGCTAAAATTAAGAATATAAAAAGCATGAAAGCAGATTTTATTGCTCATATTCAGGATATTTCACTTAAAATTCTTCCTCAGGAAGTTTGTTTTCATGCATTTTAATCTAAAAATGAGCATTTTCTTCTTGTTTTAAGATATGAGAATACTTATCAAGGCCATCGTGTTTTTAGATTTATCAGTCTGATTTCAAGATTTCTAGTCTATTCTTGCTGCATGGAGAGATAATTTCACTAGTTTTAAGATATTTTTACATCAAATTTAGTATTTTTATCTTATATTCAGACTCCCTTTTTTGCAGTGAACAAACAAAGTATTCTGTGTGCAGCTTATAGCCATTAATCATCTTCTTCAAAGGTTGGTGCACATTTACACTGCAAATGATTTAACACTTCATTTAAAGAGTTATGCATAAAACCAGGGGTGGAAGTAACAAATTGCAAATACTCATGTGACTGTAATTAAGTAGAGTTTTTGGCAAAATGACAAAAATGCAAGAATGTCTAAGAGTTCATCACACACTCCAGTGTTGTTATCTTGTATTCAGGCTTCTCTTTTTGCAGCTCCTGCTCAGTGTCAGAGGTAACGTCTTTCTTTCTTTCTTTCTTTCTTTCTTTCTTCTGTAGATGACGATATCTTCCATTTCCACATGAAAACCAAAAGTGTGGCGGAGAAACAATTCGACTCCATGCCAAACTGCTCGTCTGCTTTCCGCTACATGGAGCAATATTACTGTTTCCACGGACACATGTTCTCCAAATTCGACCCAAAGACCGGTTCTGTGGACGGGAAATATCCTAAAGAGGCTCGAGACTATTTCATGAGATGCTCCAATTATAGTGAGTGCAAAAGTTTTTTATGTATTTATGCAGAAATCTACGACGGCGTATTAGAGTCACATTAAGAATAATTGTTTTGTTTTGCTTCATATTTTACTACGAGATTAATGTCAAAATTAATTGTTATACTACAAGACTAGGGTCCAAATTAATTATTTTACTTTGAGAATAAAGTCAAAATTGATAATTTTACTATAAGAATAAAGTCAAAGTTAAATATTTTACTATAAGAACAAAGTCAAAATTAATTATTTAACTATAAAAATATTGTCAAAACTTAATTATAATTGTTATTATTAAAAATAGTTAATTACTAAAAGAATAAAGTTGAAATTTATTATTTCACTACGAGAAAAAAGTTCAAAATGTATTATTGTTTTACAAGAAAGGTTGAAATTAATTATTTTACTTTGACATTAAAGTCAAAATTGATCATTTTGCTATGAGAATAAAGTCAAAATTAAATATTTAATTATAAAAATAATGTCAAAATAAATTATAAAAATAATTATTAAAAATAATAAATGCCTACTAAAATAAAGTTGAAATTTTTATTATTTCACTACAAGAAAAAAGTTCAAAATTTATTATTGTTTAACAAGAAAAGTTGAAATTAATTATTTTACTTTGACATCAAAATCGCAATTAAGTATTTTACTACAAGAATAAAGTCATTTAATTGTTGTACAAAATGATTAAAGTAAAAATTATTAATTTTTCTTTGAGAATAGTCAAAATTAATTATTGTTCTATGAGTTTGAAGTCGAAATTAATTATTTAACTTTGAGATTAAAGTCAAAATTGATTGTTATACTACAAGACTAAGGTCCAAATTATTTAATTTACTTTGAGAATAAAGTCAAATTTAATTATTTATCTATAAGAATAAAGTAGAAATTAATTATTTAACTATAAAAATAAAGTCAAAATTAATTATTATTATTATTTTTAAAAATAATTAATTACTACTAGAATAAAGTTGAAATTCATTATTTTACTCCAAGAAAAAAGTTCAAAATTTATCATTGTTTTACAAGGATAAAGTCGAAAATTATTTGTTTTACTATGATATCAAAGATGAAATGTATTATTTTACTACAAGATTTAAGTTTAAAATTAAATATTGTTCTACAAGAATAAAGTCAAAATTTATTATTTTACCATGAGAATAAAGTTTAAATTAATTATTTTACCATGGGATTTAGTCAGTGTTGTAATATTTATGATAATCTGACGCTGATGTGCTAAAAGTTGAAGTATCTCCTTGTTTGAAAAGACTGTCCTCGATTATGTTTCAACTTTAATCTGAGAAAAATAATCAATTTCAACTTTAATCTCGTAGTAAAATATGAAGTTTAAAAAAAATATATTGTTGTGGCCCTAATCCTCCATCGTAGTAATCAGTCAAGAAATAATGATAATTTTTTTTCTTCAAAGTGAAAAAACAAAGACTAAAATGTAACTGCTTGTTGTTCAGGTACCGACAGCAACCACGTGGAAAGAGAGCAGTGCAGCCGCGTTCACCTGGACGCCATCACGTCTGACGGCGCTGGAAACATGTACGCCTTCAGAGGTGAGAGCTGAGTGTTAAATCTTTACGGGTCAATGAGGTGACGTCCCTTTTTTTGTGTCCGAGTGTAATATTTCCTTCCATCATGAATTGAGTATTTCATCACATGTATTTCTTTATTCTATGAAACCTGTGTTATTTGAACACATCTTTAAACTATTAAAATATAACATGTTTTTTTGTGTTTTGGTTCCTCAAACCCCCAAAATGTCAGGTGGTGCAACCGTCCTGACAAGTATCCACAGTAATTAAACTCTAAAAATTGAATGTCAGTTATTGTAAATGGAAATTAAAAATACAGTGGCATTATTTTATGCTTGANACTGATAAAAAAGGTTTTTTCACTTCATTGGTGACTGGAACAATTTCCATGTCAGGTGGTACAACCAATGTAATAATGTGAAATGTTATTTTAACATCAAATTATTTATCTTATTCACAAATAAAAGAAATAAAACACACAAAATGAAAATGTATGAGTCACTACAGACACTTGAGAGATACTTGCCAATAATTTCACACAGAAAAAATAACAGGAACATATAAATATATTTTCATATATTTGGTTGCACCACCTGACATTTTTGGGTGCTCAAATTAAAAATACTAAAAAATTATGAACCTGAAATCTTTGAAATGTTGGTCAACTACTGAAATCTGTTAGAAAACATAATTCTTCTCTCAGAAATATGTTTTTATCCATTTTCAAAGAACTTTTTAAAAATACGTTTTCAGACCCTCTTTTTGTCATTGACCCAAATGTGTTCACTTCGCCGTGCGTCTCTGAATGTTAACTCCTCCCTTCCTCCCTCAGGTCATCACTATCTCCATAGAGACGAGAACAACGACACGCTGAGCGCCGGAGACATCGCAAGCTTTTTCAAGGGGCTGCACTGTGACGTGGACGCCGCCTTCAGCCACAATAATCACCTCCACATGTTCAAGGTGACGCACGTCAGCGGACTCTCAAACATGGGGTTAAACTTCAGAGGGAAACATTTATTTACAGCGTTTTCTTCCTCCAGGGCAAGGACGTGTTTGTGTACAAAGCGAATCAGACCCACGAACCCGTGGACGGTTACCCCAAACCGATGGTGGACGACATGGGCGTCGATGGTCCGGTCGATGCGGCGTTTGTCTGCGATGATCACGTCGCTCATTTCGTTAAAGGTACGGACACAAACGACAGCGATTAAAACACAAACAACGTCTTTCACCATCCAGATACTTTTGACTCTGTCTGTAAAACACTCTGTTCAAGAAAAAGCACAAGATCTCCACAAGATCTTCATATGAGCTTCACATGATCTTAATAAGATATTCACAAGATTCTTGACAAGATCTGCACCAGATCATCACGAGATCTACATGATCTCTCCACGAGATTTCAACAAGATCTTCTCATTAGATCTTCATGAGATTCTCACAATTCTGTCACAAGATCTCTTACAGATCTTCAAGAGATCTCCATGATACGTTCACAAGATCTCCAAGAAATCGTTGCAAGATCTCCACAAGATCTGTGCAAGATTTCATAGGATCTTTGGTGTATATTCTCAACATCCTGACAAGATATTCACAAGATCTTGAGGAAATCTGCACAAGATTTTTACAAGATCTACATGAAATCCCCACGAGATTTCAATGAAATCTCAACAACAAGATCTTCAGAAGATTTCTGTGAGATATGGATGAGATTGTCGCAAGATCAGCACAAGATCTACAAGAGATCATCATAAGATCGACATGAAATCTGCACAAAAGCACAAGATTTCCATAGGATCTTAACAAGATCTTGATGAAATCCTTATGAGATCTTAAACAGTCAAGAAACTGACACAAGATCTTCACAAGATTCTTGAGATATTCACGAGATCTGCAGAAGATCTTGACGAGATCACTGCAAGATTTCAATGAGATCCTCATGAGATCTTCACAACATTGTCACAAAATCTAAGATTTCTACAAGATCTTCATAGGATTTTCACAAGTTCTTAGCGAGATCTACACAAGATCTTGATCAGATCCTTATGAAATCTTAAACAGAAAGTCAAGAAATGGACTCAAGATCCTCACAAGATTCTTGAGATAGTCACAAGATCTTCACAAGATTTCACAGGATTTTGATGAGTTTGTTACAAGATCTCCAGCAGATTTTTTTCAAACTTCATAAGACTTGAAATGCTGTTGAAGATCTAACTGATTCATAAAAAGGCCTCAATCACCGAGGATTGCCTTAAGCTCCGCCCCTGTCAAGCCTCCGGAGGGCTGGCCAATCAGAGGAGAGGGGAGTTTTAAAGAGACAGCTCCTAAAATGAATGTTTATTTTCTTTCCTCCCTCCTCTTTCAGGTCAAAGCTTGTTCTCCGTGAACATGACGGCTCGCGTCGAGGTAATCGAGCGCCCCATTCTCGCCGCATCACACATTGACGCCGCTTTCTGCCACCAAGGAGGGGTTAAGGTGATCGTTGGAAACCATTTCTTCAACTACAACAGCCCCATAGACCTCACCTTGGTCGCACCCGTCCCTGAAGCTCACAAAGTCTCCATGGAGCTGTTCGGCTGTGACCACTGAGGGTTTTTAGAGCGAAGACGGTGAAACGTGGAAACACAGACGACACCGAGCAGGAGGACGCTGTGTTCGTGATTCATTACTCCTCTTTTACGTTTCTGTTTCTGTCAGCGGCCTCTCTCTGTTTTCCTGTTCCTCAGCCTGATCTGTGTTCTCGTGAATAAAGAGAAAAAGTGACACTGAACTCAGACTCTGTTGGTCTGATTGTTTTTGTGTTATATGTTTCTGACATTTATACACAAAACTGGATCATCTAAAAGAGTTTATACAGAGACTTTATACAGCTTTAAGAAAAAGAAATGTTAACTACAAAAACTGATATCGAAGCAAATGTGCTTGTTTTATCCTTATTACGAGCCACATTCAGCTGACAAGTCGAGAAACATGTTTTATTTCAAGATATTTAAAGACAAGAGTAGAAAAAAAATCTCTCAATGAGGTAAGAAAAATTCGATAGTCAAGTGGAATAATGTCTTTATATTATTATATTTCTTTCTTACTCCATAGGCAGATTTTTTTATTTTTTTTTACCACCTTTAACACACAATTCAGAATATTGTTTTCTTTGAATCAGTGTTTCCCAACCTTGGGGTCGTGACCCCACATAAGGTCACCTGGAATCCAAACGGGGTCCTCTGAAATATATTGTAATTTATTAAGAAAAAATATATGAAAGAACTACTTCCTTTAGTAAATATTATTCTTTTTAAAATAAAAACACGGCACACTGACAAACTGTACTCTTAATGTTTTAGTTTAGCTATCATTTTATTATGAAGTATTTTAGCATTTAGTGTCTAATCAATTTGCTTTCCATTTCTATTTTCCTACTTTGTGCTGTTTGTTTCTTATCTTTGTCCACAGTTGTTTACATTGTTTATTGCTCTTTATGCCTTTAATAGTTCCTTCGGGGTTTAATAAAGTTTTTTTTTTATTCGAAAGTTCACTTAGAATAAAGCCTCTATCCTAATTAGGAAAAATTAAACTGTCACTTTCTGCACTAATTCTGGCTACCCTGTATTTACAACACTGTAGGAAAACAAACAAACAAATTTTAGACAGAAAAATATCTCTGGGGAAATTCACTGCCCCAAAAAAGTTGGGGACCTCTGCTTTAAATAACTTAAAACAAAACATTTTTTATGTATTGATCTGTTAATGTGGCTCATATTAAGTCTCAAAAGACTTTTTCCCCTTAAAAATAAGACATAAACACTTATGAATCATTCTTCTTTTGCAGTGTAGCAGATAAGGATGTGAAGTTCTGGTTTCTGACCAGTAGAGGGCAGAAGAGCTCCACTTTAATCACCTGGTTAAAAACCGTCTGTATTTGTTTCTGTGTTGTTTCTCTGCAGCAGTGGTGAGGATCAGTCAGTGCAGGTGTGAGATTTCTTTCTTTCCAAAATATGGTCTAAAATATGGAAATGTGAATCAGTCATTTGGGGACAGATTAAAGTGACCAAACATCCTCTTTTTTTCCCCCCAGACGTGTTTTTTCCTTTTTGGTGGTAAAATTCTGTCTTAGGGATTTTCTCAGTTTGTTCTTCAGATCATTGATATTTATAATAAATCAAAGCTGCTCTGAGAGACTGACATTATTCTGATTATTCACCAACCTGTCAAGATGCTGACATGAAAACATGAAACTGACTATTTGAGGAGCTGCACTCTCAGACAGAAAATGCTGAAGTGGAAATGCACTTTACAAATTAATTGCAGATGAACGGTAGTTTCTCTCTTTTCTCAATGGGAGGAACCGAAAACTGTCTGCAAAACTGGAACTAACGTGTCAGCTCAACATTTAAACATCTTAATATCTTAGTTAATCTTTAAATAAGATTTTGAGCAATTCTATATATTTGCACCATAGAAATATATTAATTTTTTTTTATTATTTCATCACATAGTGAGGGGTTATCATGAATGCTCATTTCCATCAGTTAAAAAAATACAAAATCAAAAACTTGGCTTTGCTGAGAATCTTTTTTGACCACATATATTGTCAAAATTTTAAGATAAAAAGTCAAATTCTGGGATAAAAAGTTGAAATTTGAGACAAAAAAGGCAAAACTCTGGGATAAAAGTCAAAATTTGTAAGAAAAAAAAAAAAAAAGGCAAAATCTGGGATAAAAGGCCAAAGTTTAGGGAAAAAAGGCAAAATCTGGAATAAAAAGTAAACATTTGAGAGGAAAAAAAGCTTGAAACTTGGGAAAAAAAATTAATTTGAGAAAAAAAAAATATTGGACAAAAAGTCAAAAATTTAGGATAGTAAGTCAAAATTGCAAGATGAAGTTAAATTTTTGAGATATGTTTAAGTTCAATTATTAAATGTTGAACTGAGAGATAAATAGCCAAAATTCTGAGATGAAAAGTCGAATTTTTGAATTTTTCTTATTTTTATTCTTTGATGTGGCCCTAAATATCCCTTTAAGGTTATTTAATGTCCTCACCTCTGCTTTACTTTTTGAATCTGTGACAGTAATCTATCTTAGGCCTCAGTTAAATATTTTATTGGGTTTGATGAAGTCTTTACTAGTCTCACAGAAGTTATCGGAGGAGTCCGATCTTTAATGACCTAAAAGTCGACCCCTGCTCTGCGGCGTTTTTCAGCCTTTCCCTCTGTCCTCAGTGACCCGCCGAGTGTCGTGCAGCTTTAAAACTGATGCAATGTGGTGATGTCAGCTTCATGAGCGGAGCTGAAGTCTCTGATAACAGAAGCTTCATCGGATCACACAATCCCTGACTTCACCGCACGGCATGCTGGGATGACAACAGAGGCCCCAACACTGAGGCCGAACACTGAGACACAAACACTGAGACACAAACACTGAGACACAAACACTGAGACACAAACACTGAGGCACAAACACTGAGACACAAACACTGAGGCTCTTCAGTTGCTCTGATATGATGCCACAGTCAGACACAGAAGCCGCCTGCCCAGCAACACACACGGCGTTGTGTGTGTCCGTTGTGTGTGTTCGTTGTGTGTTTCCGTTGTGTGTCCGTTGTGTACTCCCGTTGTGTGTACCCTTGTGTGTGTACGTTGTGTGTGCCCTTTGTGTGTGTGTGTTGTGTGTTCCCGTTATGTGTTCCCGTTGTGTGTGTTCGTGGTGTGATCCCGTTGTGTTCGTCCGTTGTGTGTGTGCGTTGTGTCACAAGGGCAACATACATGAGCAACACACAAGCAAAATACACAAGGTCTGACACACAGGCAACACACACAGGCAACACACATGGGCAACACACATGGGCAACACACACACACGGGCAACACACACAGGCAACACACAGGCAACACACACGGGCAACACACAAGGGCAACACAAGCAAAATACACAAGGTCAGACACACAGGCAACACACAGGCAACACACACAGGCAACACACACGGGCAACACACAGGCAACACACATGGGCAACACACACGGGCAACACACATGGGCAACACACATGGGCAACACACACGGGCAACACACAGGCAACACACATGGGCAACACACATGGGCAACACACACGGGCAAGATACATGGGCAACACACATAGGCAACACACGTCAAAGCTTGGGGCTAAACTGAGGTGTAATAAAGTTGACAGATCCACAAAAACAACTTCAGAACAGAAACATCTTCACATTCCTGAAAGGTTGTGGCAATAATTCAACGCTGCCTGTTGACACTGTGGCAAAAACCCACAAAGACCTGAACCGTCCTGATTCTGCATCTTTTGCTTTCAGGACAAACAGACGCTGATACGTCTCTGGGTATGTACAGTGTACTCTGTATGTGTGTGTGTGTGTGTGTGTGTGTGTGTGTGTGTGTGTGTGTGTGTGTGTGTGTGTGTGCAGAACAAGCAGGTATGGACTTTGGCCAAGACGGTGCCAGATAAACGTTGGCGCTCACGACCAGATGGTGCCAGCTAGCGTCCCCTCTGTAGGCTGGTGACCGCTAAAAACACTCCCTCGGATGTAACCTCGGCGCCCTGCATCAAACTGTCAGAGCGGGCGGAGACACACACACACACACACACACACACACACACACACACACACACACACAAACATTTACACACACCTACATGAAAAATCAGAGGACAGGGCTTTTAGGGAGCTTTGAAGTTTTTTCTGCACAATAAATGGTTTTGACTCACTCAGAGTGTGATGTCGGGTTCAGCAGAACAAAACCGTGCACGTCTTCATCTGACACCAGGAGCAAAGTTTGCACACAAAAAAAAACATTTCTTACATCCAGTCTGTCATAAATAGTGGTTGCTGGTATTAAACTCTCCCTTTGCAGAAGCTCGACATCACCTAATAGCTTCAGATCTTAACCCCTTACATCACACCTTATTCTAGCCTCATGACACCTCATTTGAAAAATTAAAATCTCTAGTTTCAGAAAATGTCATGTTTGTAATGGCATAATTATTTTTTTCTCTTCATTTTTTAACCATTTCTGAACATCATTAACTTTAAGATGCTTCATGTCAGACATAAAACATCCACCACATCACTTCTACACCTTTCATCTACATCTGGGTGAAATTTGAGCTTTCTAGGTAAAACTTTGTAGGAATTGTAGAGTTTTTAATCCAGGCAGAGTTTGTCTCATTGTCCACACTCTCATTTGAAGACTTCGTGCAAACAAAACAAGCTGTATCAGTGCTCAGTGTCCTCTTTTTAGTCAACTTTGCTCTCTTTGTGGAAAGGTTCAACAAAAATCTAGAAATAGTAGTTTCCAGTCGCAGTTTGTACCTCTTCTGTTGCGCACATGAATGTGAATGAAGACGCACAGCAAGAAATAGGTCTTGTCAATGATGTAAATGGCTACAGCTGGCTTCATGTCTTTGTCAGGTGATTGGCTACTGTAAAAATGAGCCTGTTAATCAATAAACAACTCTCTAACAGAGCTATAACACAAGACTGCAACGCACTATTGGCCAGTCTAGCACACACACACTTCTTGTCTATCACAAGCTGTCCTGGGATGAAAACTCAACGGAAAACAGTGGGGCCACTTTTTTCTTATTGCTAGAAGTCTAACCTTTATTTTATTCGGTTCAAAACAGTCTAACTGTAACTCCTCCTTTACGAGATTCTGACACTTCGACGACAATAACTACTCTTGCCTGTGCTGTCTGTCTGTTTGTTGCCTGAAATGTCCTCTTTAAAGTGGTGAACCTTATTAAACTACTTTGTTGTGAAAACTATACAAACTTGAGACCTAAGGAGTGGTGGAAAGAGGAGTGAATATTCAGGGTACGGGCGTCAGGATGTGACGTAATGACCCCAAACAGGTAGGACGTATTATGTTTTGTTGGTGAAGAAAACTGTGAAACAAACTTAGAGACTGAAATGAGAAGAATTGAATATTTCTGCATCACTGTTTATACTTTGATGATGCTCTTGGGGCCTCCGTCCGTCCTACCTCTGTCTCCTCCTTTTTCCTCTTCACCTCCCTCCTTCATCAGTCTCAAAACTTTTTCCCTGCGTCTCCGTCTGTCTTAATCTGCTTCTCTCTGCAGTTGGCAAAGTGCCTGGACTTTGCTCTGCTGCTGTGAGCTGCCTCCTCCTCCTCCTCCCTTCCTCCTTAAAGTTTCCACCACCTCCACATCCTCCGCCTCCTCCTCCTCCTCCTCCTGTGTCTTGTGAGCTCGTCTTTACTCGGAGCTGTCATCCCAGGCTGCTCGTGCCAAGCTGCCCGTCCTGGTCAGAGGGGAGGCCGGGGCAAACGGTCGGGGCCGTTGTTGTGGGTCCGGCCGACCTCCCTCCACTGAGCGGCGGACCCCCTCAACAGATTGAGCCTCCAGCTGGCCGGCACGGGGCCCACCACGGCCCCATGCTGGGGGCACACATGCCACAAAGCATGAATTCCCACTTGCACACAAACACACAGACACAGTAACATGTGCATGTGCGGAGGAACACGGCTGCCTGTGTGAAAACACGACAAACTGCAGCTTCCATCATTCACAGGAGAAAGATCTTTAAATCTTAACACCAAACTTCACAAAGTTAAATTTTCAGTTTGTGATTCAGGATTTTCAGCCTCTTTAGAGTTTTACAGAATCACTTTTTTGTTTACATCATTTTTCCAAACAGAAGGATCCGTGTTAAAAAAAATCTTCCTTAAGTCTTGGCTCGTTTGCATCCCATTGGCTGATTTTGGTCCAAGACATTAAAAAAAACTCATGAGATTTATTTGACTCAACAGTTGCAGAGATGGAGTCATTTAGTGAATTATAAGTCGAATGATTGTTATTAAAACTTCAAGTTGTTTAAAAAAGACTTTAAAATAACCTCAGTGACAAAATTGATATGATATAATCTGTACTCAGGCTTCTTTCAAACCTGAAGGATTTATTCATGTTATATAATTGATATCTTTACGTTTACTTTGTGGTAAAATCTCATGTAGAATACCGTAAAATCTGGAATATAAGTGCACCAGGAAATGACACGCAGATCTCTACCAAGGAAAACTAAGATTTAAGATTTGCGCACTGCAAAATTGAAAATTAAGCAAGTGGTTATGCTGTTTTTTGAGTAAAATTTGACTTAATATAAGCCACATTCACCTGACAAGTGCATAAAATGTGACTTTTTTTTACTATTTATGGTATTTTTTATGAAAATAATAGTTTTATTTAAGAAAAAGGGAAAAAAAGTTGTTGTTATTACCCACCCATTGCAATAAGACATGCAAAGAAAAAATATTTCTATTCCTTTTTTCTTGGTTGTTTAGATAAAGGGTTTATAAGTTCATTGTTTTCGAGGGGGCAATTTGTGTTAATTTCCATTTCTGCACATATTTTGCTGTAATATTTGCTTTATATGTGAAAAAAAATGTTGAACTAATGTATGTTTTCTTTAGCTTCCTGTATGAATGCTTCAGAATTTACAGTTTAAGAATAATATAAAAAGTTGTGTCATAATAATCAAGATCATATTATGTGAAAAAATACATTGCATTGTGTGTATATGTGTATATATATATCCCCCAGTCGTAGTGCATCATATTCAGTTTAGTTGACTTTTTCTTTTTGCAAGAATTAAGACATAAACTCTTGCTTGGATTTCAGTTTTGCAGTGAGGTTGTGATACGTCAGTTCTAACAGTTGTGACGTCTCCTGCTCCTATTTTCCATCAAAATTCAAAATGCATCAATAAATAAGCGTCTGAGGCTGCAGGCACATTTCACATGAAGTCTGAATGTTTTTATTTAAGTCATGCATGATAAAAGTACAGCTTAGGAGGTGCAGGTAACCATTAGAAACCAGCTACAGTTTGCAGAGTTTTCAGACGACTAATGAAGGGTGTTTTCTAAATTTAAAAGACTTAAGGATCTGACTGTTAAAGCACAAAGATGAAACGTCTAAGTGATGAAAAGTTCTCAGAGAGTAATCCTGTTTTTTTTATACTCAGATAAATAACCTGTATGTCTGTTCTTCTCCGCTTACACATAAGTCCCAGAGCCTCTGTGGATCCAGACAAACTTTATCCCATCTTCATTAGCTACACTTGCACAGGGAGGTTTCCTGCCTGCAGGGTCCCTCAGGGGGGGGTCTTTGGTGTCGGGCCCGGGGGCCCCCGGTGTCCTCGGTCCGACGTGTGACAGCCAGACGTCAGACAAGAGGTCAACACTGTCGCTTGCGTAGGAATACTACTGTTAATCACCGACAATCTCTCGTGTCTACTCGTCCCCTCCCTCCTCTCGCCCCTCCTTCTCTCGTCCATCCCTGCCCCCCTCCCTCCCTCCGGGGAGGGGGAGGGGCAGGTGGTGCTAAAAGCAGGACACAATTAACAAACATGGGAAAAATACCCACTAATGAGGATGGGTGAAGCTCAGGGGAGGAGGGGAGGAGAGGGTGAGGGATGGGAGGTGGGATTATGACTTTATGACTACAACAGGGGAGGAGCAGGAGGGAGGGGGGGGGGGGTGCTTTATGACAACATGTGTGAGGGTGACGGACTGAGAGACGACCTCTATTCTTCTTCAGGGGTTTTTACAGGTGGGCTGACACCTGATCTAAGCTGAGCTGGGTCCAAATGTGGTTCTGTGAGGTTTGGTTGGTCAGTTGTTGATTTAATGTATAAATGAGAATTTGATTGATTGGTAAAAATAGTTTGGGAGTTCCATGAGATTTTCATGAGACTGAGATGATGACATCATCACATAGTAATCTCCTAACTGGCCTCAAAACATCAAGATCTGCACTTATCCCCGCCCCCACCCTTTAACGAGCCAATCAGAGGGAAGGGGGTTTGTGGAGTAGGAAGCCTTAAAGAGACAGAACCTACCATGCAAAAAATTGAAATCCAGGCAAGTCTTTGTCTTGCATTTAGCAAAAAAAATGTATGTCAAACTTAACCCGAGCCACAGACTGCAAAACACTCAAATTTAAGCAAATGTTTATGTCTTATTTTTAATTCAGATCTGTCCAGATACATGCATTTTCAAGAAATCTAAAGGCAAAAATGTTGTTTAGATTCCACTGATGGGGTAAGAAAAATTTGCTCAAGGAATTTCTTAAAATTAGAATAATGCCTTAATACAAGAGAGACTTTATTTACACTACTTGCAGTTTTTTTTTTCTTGTTCAAACATTTGAGGCATTGTTTCTGTCTTTGAATAACTCAAAATAAGACATTTTTTTCTTGACTAGTCTAGTAAATGTAGCTCATATTAAGTCTTAAAAGACATGTTTTACTTTAATTTTGCAGTGTATTCATCTGACAAGTCCAGAAAATTGTCTTATAAGAAAATTTAAAGGCAGAATTGATGTCTTAATTGCTTATAAAAAGGCAATTTGGACATCATTTTTGTCATTTAATATCTTAAATGAGGACACATTCTGGACTGGAGAGGTAAATGTGGCTTGTATTTAGACTAAAAAGACATTTTCTGCTAAAAACAAGACAAATACTTGCTTGGATTCTAGAATTTTGATTATTTTGCACAGAAAACTTATATTATATAATAGATATGATAAGAGTACGCACCATATTACCTTTCGCTTATTCCATTACAGAAGAGAGTTGATCAGTAATCAGCTAAATAAGTTGAAAATTAAGTTATATCAGATATCGGCTAAAATCCAATGACATGCATCCCTACTAAAAAAGAGCATAACACCCCCTCTTTGATGCATCAGTTATTATTTCTCACTTTAATATTAAACCACTTTACACACACCTCCCATACCTGAGCCAGTGAGGACCACACACATGATTAGTTCCAGTTTTAGCTCGTGTGTGTGAGCTAAACGAGGAGTGTATTCGACTTAAACCCCAAAAGATTTCGGACCAGCTCTCTGAGGATTGTTTCTCTGAAATTTTAATGACTAATTTAGGAACAGAGGCTGTAAACAAAAAGCAGCGTCATTAAGAGACGCCTGTTTGTGACGGAAAGAGGCTCGTTACTCGGGTTCTTGGAGGATGGAGTAACTTAAATATGGAAAGTGAAGTTCAGGGACAGATCAATGAATTTATCTTGTTGTTGTTTTGTGGTGGAGAGTCGTTCTCTTTGCAGCTGGATCTGGTTTATTTCAGCTTTATTTGAAACTCTTCTGCTTTGTTTTACCCTCCACCGTCTGACTCTGCTGACCTGGTTTGTCCCTAAAATCCTAAAAACCTGCTCCACAATCCCACGACAGCACGGTACCCCGTCCTCTTCCCATGACCCACATCCAGCCTGTGTGTACATCAGGCCCGCATCTATTGTCTCTCTGCCAACAATGAAAGGGTTAATAACCTCGAGAGACATGTAGCTAAAACAACAATAACAAAAACAACAACTCACAAAGCCCTCACTCCGAAAAACGGAGGAGAAAACTGTGACAATGATGCCATCCAGGGAGCACAAGTCCCTCTTTGTTGGGGGCTGACACGCCGTATTGTGCCTGGCAGACTCCATTGCCTCATAGCAGCTGGGACGTGCTGGCAGGGGAAACAGGCCTGACTGTCATCAGCTGGGGGAGATACAGTGTGATGCAAGCAGCATTACATCACATATGATCCTGCAGGCGGGAGCTGCTGCGGCCGGCGCTCCGAGCTGTTTGAGACCTTTGAGGCCTGTAAGAGACTCGATGGGTTCACCCGAGGTCTGAGGCACAAACACAACTCTGTTTCAAAAACCCCAAAGCTACAAAGAATAATATTTGTTTCAGGGCCGGAATGAAATCCAGAATAATTTTTTAACACCCAGGAGGGTAAGTACGCACAAAAAGTCTCTTAAGAAGCAAAAAACAGTAAATGTGCCCCACCCTCTGACCCTCAAGTTTCAGTATTTTTTGCTCCAAAAAAAAGATTTCAACATCCAGCATTTCCTTGTGGCTAATGCTTAATGTTGAAATGCTGAACCCCATTCAAAATCAAGCACTTTATTGCAGCAGATGCTTAATGTTGAAATGCGTTGCTCAGCATTTCAACATTAAGCATTTGCTGAAAGGAAATGCGCCCCCTTGTTTCAATTCTTTTGCTCCAAAAACAACTTTTTTGTGTCTGTTTACTTTCCTGGATGTTTACTAAATGACATTGCTCAGCATTTCAACATCCAGCATTTATTGAAAGGGAATGCTAAATGTTGAAATGCTGAGCCCCATTCAACATTCAGCACTTAGTTGCAGAAAATGCTTAATGCTGAAAGTTGTTTCTCAGCATTTCAACATGAATCATTTGCTGAAAGTAAATGCACCCCAGGCTCGTTTCAATGTTTTTGCTTTAAAAAAAGGCTTTTATTTGTCTATTTTCCTTCCTGGATGTTTATTAAATGACATTGCTCAGCATTTCAACATCCAGCATTTGCTGAAAGCAAATGCGCCCCCTCTCCTCTTCTAGTTTCAGTATTTTTTGCTCCAAAAGAAACTTTTTTGTGCATATTTACCTTCCTGAATGTTTACGAGGTTACATTTCTCAGCATTTCAATATCCAGCATTTCCTTTCAATAAATGCTGGATGTTTCAATTCTGGATGTTTCAATGCTGAGCAATGCATTTCAACATTCATGTATTCCCATGAAGCAAATGCTTAGTGTTGAACTGTGTTGTTCAGCATCTCAACATCCAGCATTTACCGAAAGGAAATGTGCCCCCTTCTCCTCTTCTAGTTTCAGTTCAGTTCCTGAATGTTCACAAAATGACATTTCTCAGCATTTCAACATCCAACATATCCTTCTCCATTCATTTGAATAGGCCTAATAAACTTTGAAAATGTATATATATATACACATATGTAAATAATATTCCATTCCTAGCATTCTCAACATTTTTCTTTTTAAATGGTCAATGCAACTTTAATTTACTCAAGAGTAGTGAAAAAAAAAAAAAAAGCAGAGGAATATGCTTAATAATAATAATAATAATAATAATAATAACAATAATAATAATAATAATAATAATTTCTTGAGATAAGGATTATGTTATTAGGTTTTCAAGCAATTCAGGCACATTTTTCGTCTTTTAATGAGAAATAAGATAGTTTCCCAGAATTGTCAGGTAAATGTTGCTCATATCAAGTCTAATGGGACAATTTTGTTGAAAACATAAAACAGAAACACTATTTTTTGCTGAGTATTTGGATAAATAGTTGGTTTCGACAGGCCCTGAATTTACTTGGATGCCAATCTGTGACTTAATTGGGCTAAAATATTTCTGTTTTGAAAGTGAGAAAGAAAGAGTGAGATTTTCAGAAAGTATTCTTTTCCTGAAAATCATGTAAAGGTTTTTTCTGCAGCCCTGCTTGTGTCCGACAGATCAGTAATTTGCAGGTGACTTTATGGCTCAAAAGACTCGATCACAAACTTGTAAAAATCAACAGTAAATCAACTTCATGACAGTGAAGTCTCATGTCACGGCACCTGTGTAACAACCATAAAAACCTCCTAAAATACAGAATCTAATGTCTACAAGTTACAATGCAATTAAAATAATGTCCTCCTATTATCTGTGTGTAAACAATGATCTTCTGCTCTGCTCCGTCACATTTAAACAGACAGAAATGTTGAACTAATCTCTCACACAGATACACACAGACACACTTTCTCAGGCAGCTCCTAATTGCCTATAAATGTCAGTGTGAGCCAGTGTGTGATTGTCTTGTGCTAAATTAACTGGAGGGACTGGCACCTCCTCATTAGACGACACACACCGGTCAACACTGCTGCTTCCAACCCTGAGCTCCCCCGAGGTTTCACACAGAAGAAAAGAGGTGCTGTGTGTGTGTGTGTGTAAGTGTGTATACATTCTGTATTCATGCCTCCCTGCTTGTGTGTGCATCTGAGTCCTCCTGAGGGAAATTAGTCGTCTCTACTCGGCTCCGTCTCCAGGTCCGTCCCTGATGTTTTCTCCCTCTGCCAGGACCCTCCCTCTCCCCTCGGGCCTCGCTGCGGCTAATTGCTAAATACACTGGCTGTTGTTTCAGATGTTGGCAACAGTCTCTGTAGAAATGACTGCCCTTCTGCCTAATTGGGGAACAATACTTAGACATGGGTGTCTGTAGTTTTTATCTGCTGTTTTTAACTGAACAAGTGCTGATCTGTCAGAAACCACTGAAGATCCAGGTCCAGGTTCAGGGGCGTCTTTGGTCCCATTTTTCCTCTGATTCTTCTTCAAATGATTCTTACTGAATCTGATAGAAAGTAAAGTCTGTGTAAAAAGTTGTGAGGTGTATTAAAGCGTCTTTAAACACACTG